>JAVSBT010050559.1:0-17366 GCA_033118115.1 Pharyngocirrus eroticus
TATTATTATTATTATTATTATTATTATTATTATTATTATTATTATTATTATTATTATTATTATTATTATTATCATTTTATTATTATTATTTGTAGTAATAGTAATCTTAATTTCAATATTTTTATCCTCAAAACTGAATACAAGTTTTTCATAATTTTCATTTTATTTTTGCAGATATAGGGAAAAAATGGTGAAGAGGTGCTTTTTCTCTTCCCTTTTGAAAGTGAATCTGTCAACAGCAATGCTATATTGTGTGACAATCTTCCTTGGTGTGATTGTTATCAAATATTTACAAGAACCTGTGGGTATGTCCAAAGATTTTCGTTATCATCTTATTCGAATTCTATCTCTCAGAGTCTCTCTCTCTATACATATCATAGTTAAAGGTCAGTGGAGGTTCTCTTGGAAATAAGTGTTTTTGTTTTTTCAGGAATAATAACTGTTTATCATAAATTGATGATAACTATAAACCAACTAAAAAAGATGATGAACTTATTCACTTAAGATAATACTTAATGGTCACACTCTAGAAATTATTAAAAGGCCAAAATGACCAGAGTAATAGAAAATGTTGAAAAATATATCTATAAAGCATACATCATATAATGTGGTCCTGCATATATGGGTACACCCTTTTAGTAACAGCAAACTTTAAAATTTGTACATTCTTCTTCAAGGACCCTTGTATCTAACTGATTTTTCACACTTTCAGATATGTTTATCACTTATGAAGCAACAGCAAGTGAGACCTCTTTACATGGAACAATGTTGAAGGACACTTTATTGTCAATTGCCCAGGTTAGAATCAATGTGATATAATAATAATGCAATGTTGTAGTTGAGAATACCCTTTTAATGAAAATGTTTTAAAATTGAAAGTATAGAAGACTTTTCAGAACACAAAGATAGATCATGTCATGCCCAAAGTATCACCATGTTATGCCATTTCAATATTTCAATGGAATAAGCTGGTAAAAATATTACCATAACTCTGTCTAAAGGTACTATAGTCTTTAATGTCAAAGAAATGAATAAATCCAAGAAAGTATCTGTCATTTAGTTGATAAGCTAAAAATTCTGGTCTCTTTGCAGGAAAATATCAGCGCTGGGCACACAGCTCATTCGCCCACAGCAAGAGATAAAGATGAAGATAAAAAACAACTTCAAACAGATACACAAAGAAATAGAATAAAGATGATCCAAAAAATGTGTAAAGATAAACGCACCAACTCAAATATAGAGATAACAAAAATGACTCATATATATGTTAATGATAAATATAAGCTCTTGTATTGCTCAATTCCAAAAGTTGCTTGCACTAATTGGAAGAGAATTTTAATTGTACTGTCTGGAGTAACAAATATTACTGACCCTTTAGATATAAGCCCACCAGAGGCTCATGGAAAGTATGGAACTGTATTAGATACCTTGGACCAATATTCACCCAAAGATATTGAGTATAGATTAAAACATTATTATAAATTCATGTTTGTGAGGGAACCCTTAGAAAGATTATACTCTGCTTACAAGAATAAATTTACAGTAAAATACAATCAGTACTTCAATCAAATTTATGGGAGGAATATCGTGAGAAAATTCAGAAAAAATCCATCAAAAAAAGCATTACAAAGTGGAAATGGCATAACTTTTGAGGAGTTTGTGAAATATATAATTGACCCAGAAACAAGAAAGAAACCATACAATGAACATTGGCAGGAATATGGAAGTATTTGTCACCCATGTCAAATTCATTACGATTTCATTGGAAAATATGAAACATTGAATGAAGATGTGGATGTTGTCTTAAAGACACTTGAGTTAGACCATAGTGTGCAATATCCACCTTCAAGAAGGAAACAGAAAGACCTCCCTACTATGGAGCTTGTTAAAAAAGCAATTGTAAATATATCTGCAGAAGATTTGAACAGTCTACTAGATGTTTATGGAGAAGACTATACAATGTTTGGTTATAATTTTCCTAAAATACCTTTGAAGAATTGATCCATTGTAATAATTACATCATGTTGTAATCTCTGAATAGTATTCTAGTCTATGGACTATTAATTAACAATAACTTTCACACAGGCTCTTTATTTCAGACTTTGGGTTATTACATTCCAGGGTGCGATTTACTTTTTTTTGTTTTGAGGTGGGCAGACAAACTGGCTGGTCAAAATATCAGCTGGACTATCCTATATTCAGTCGGACTGCTCAAGTGAATAAGAAGATAATCCCAAATTTTTGCTGGACATCCAGAAGATCTGGTCTAGGTCGCAGCTGAACAAGACAGAAAAACACTGGACTCGGACCAGTGGACCAGTAGTAAATTGCACCCTGCATCAGATGATGATGCTGTTACTATGCAAATTATGTGACAATGATATACTCTATTCTCTTCTCTGGGATGTACTGAATCATAGTACATGTAATTGGCTCTTAGTAATAAATTGATTGATAATATGTTGAGAAGTTTTAGTTTTTTCATCAATTTATAATGCACAAATGCACTTACATCAAAATATATTATTATTTTAATATGCCACAATTTCTAAGTGTCTCTTCTCCCTGGTACCATTATGTTCCATAATGGTGTCCCTATCTAAACATTAAAGTCAACCATAGTAGAGTTGACAAAACATTCTAAATTTTAAACATTTTAGGAGAAATTGATTATTTTCCTTGATTTTTCAATTTTGAGCATATTTTCAAAATGTCATCATTTTTTCCACGTTTGATTTTCAGGAATCAAACTTATAAAATAACTTTAAGGGTATGTAGTAGTCAGATATATATACTTTTACTCAGAAAAAATGACTCAAACAATTAATGCAATTAATCCCAATGCAAATTTTAAGGCATTGTTGCCATACAAATGTTTGATTACATTTATTTATTTTTAAACTATTTTCTTTACTCTGATGAACCTTTTCACAATTTTCAGCAGAGTGCCTTCTTTCTAGCCTTTTTAGTCAATGTGGGCCATATCTGCTTCATTTACATCACAAAAAGCTTTACCTTTTTGGCATTTTAACAAATCTATTGATCTAAGAAAATATGCTCAATGACCAGATGTCACACGGTAGTATTTCATCGTATAAGGTCTGATAAAGGATAATCATTCAACAAAAATAAAAAACATAGTGAAAAAAGCCAGGTTCAAGGCTTAGCAAAAGCCTTAGGTTCTGATGGACTGTCTCACCCTCTGGTGTTTGATAAGTGCAATGCAAATTTACAAAAATAAAGTTTTAGGCTTCTTGATTAAATACTCATACAGAATTAGACTTTATCACGGTTTCTTTATCTACAAAACTTTGATATGATAGCCATTGCAAAGATTTTCATTTCACACTGTAGATCAAAATTGCAGACATAAATGTCCAAAATAAAAAGTTTGGAGTTGCTGGGATACATGGCTGTTCTTCCATCCCTTTGTCTACCCTCTTTTGAATAAAGTATAGAAGTATGAAACATTTTATTTGGGGTAAATGATATAAAATATACATTGTTATTTATCATAAAATACATGATTATTTATTTTCAATTCTTTTATTTGACTTCAGAGAAATTTTCTATGACTAACAGTTTTTTTCTTATAAATTAGAAATCAAACTGCCGCTGGAAGTAATCAACGTAAACAAGATGGCGGAAGAAACAAAGTTGACATGACAGGTCCAAAGACAGGAGTAACAAAAAGTTTAAGATTTCCAACAATATAAGAAAAAGAATCAACAATGGAACCTGTGTAGGAAGTGAAAAGAAAAAATGTCTTCTATGATGCATTTGAAGTTTCCTCGGAAACGAGGATTCTTTTACTGGGATGAATTGGGGTAAGTTTGAAGCTAATAGTAATATGCCAGACACTGAGAGTAAGAGTCAGACTCACTCTAGTAAGACATGTGTTACGTTTTAAGTTTTGGGGTTCTAGACTTGTGTTTTATTCACATTCAATAATCGAAACAACATAGTTTTTAACAGGATTAGTGTACCAAATACTTTTGCATAAGTTCTCTTTTTTGCCATTTCATGACAGCTTATTGTTTCCAAATTGGTCAACAAAAATGAAATGAATGTCTGTTAATATGTCATCTTTATATATTATAGATAGTAAAAAACAACCCCCAAGTCCCAGAAAATGACAAAGTCCCAGGTCCCAAGAAATTCAAATGGTAAATCTCAAATGCCAGATTTGTAACATGCCAAATCCTAATCACAGAGAAAATCCCAGATCCCAAGAAAATATATCTGTAAATCCAAAGTCCAAAAGAATCCCTCGTCCTCTCTGAGTCTCCACATAAGTTCATCTTAAGGAGAGGCTGCTCTAATCATTTTTTATATTAATATGATTGCTTTGTAAAGATTACACCAACATTTTATATGTCTCTATTTCTTTCTCTTTCCTTTAGCTGTCTTGCCAGAGCTCTTGGGGTAAGTGTAATTGATCAATACTAGCTTCTTCCATTATGTATAAATCTTTATTGTCCAACTTTAGGGAATTTTTTCTTTTGAAGTTACGGACAATGGGTATTTTTTCAGTACAGAATAACATTTTACAATATCATTTTCTTCATCAATACCACAACATTTGTATACTCAAACAGTTTCTATTTGGAAATGATATTTGTAAATTATGTAAGGTTTGGACATTTTTTCATTTACAGTTTCATGCTGAAATGTTTTCATTCAACATCCCAGACAACATTATTGAAAACCAAAATGGAGTGGAGTATAAGGTAAAGAAAGAAAACTTTTAGAATGTAACTTTCTGCCAGCATCGGTTCACTTTGGTCAATGTATAGTTAGTGTTTATTGATATGTGTACATTTACATGAGAAGCTCATCAAATATTTCTGTCTAAAGCTCATTGTTTTGATATTTGTAAAAACATTTGCATGTAAACTGTAAGTTTGATATATAAACATGTTCACAAAGAATTCAAAATCTTGAGGAAGGAAGTAGCTCATGAACATGGGTAATGAAAGAAATTATCTGATGGTATGATATGATAAAAAAATGCTGAACAGATAAATATTCCAAAATAGCAAAAATGTTATGATGGATATTATGAAAACTGAGTCACACTTATCAATATTTACTTGGCTAATGATCAAAGTTGACTGGCTGTGTTGTTATATCAAAGCTCATTTATTGGGATTAATCATTTAAGTTGAAGATATTTTCATGAATCTTATTAATCTTTTGTGATTAGGTTACAGTTGATTTATTTCTATATTAGAGAAGAACAAAACTCTAAGATTAAGAGGATTATTACATAGCTAAAACCCATACATAATCCAAATTATATCATGGAACCTTACAGCTAACTTTTTCATCACATTATTTGGAAAGATATATTTCAATCCATTTCTTAACATTTAGTATCATATACAAGTAACCTTGGTCTTATATCCAATCCTTATCAATCTTATTCTAACCTTTTTAGTATTTTTGTAAAAATAAATGGATTTATTTGCATGCTGTGATTCACTAGAGCTTACTATGTAAAAGAAATGTTGTATCAGAATGAAGCCTTTAGGCTATAGCGGAAAGTACAATATTGCTAAAATAGATTGAAACTATTTATACGGAAGATTCAAAGAATATTGAATTGTATTCATGAAACTGATTATCAAATTGTACAAATAAACATAAAAAGGCTCCCCTTTTCCTTCACAGCATGAACAAAGATTTCGAGCTATATTATCTTGTATGTCTGTCTCTTTACTTTAGCTGTTTGTCAATGCTAGTATCTAAAGAACTATTGATTACATGCTTGTAGAATTTCAACTAAACATTTCGATATATGATAATATAATGAGTTTTGATTATCCACTTATGATATTCAAATTACCAGATCATTTGATATATATATTGATATATATATATAATACCAAAAAGATTTGTGAGATCTTTTTTTTTTATAAGCAAAATGACTTTATATTTTCTTGGTTGGATAGAAAATGTTCTGATAAGATCAGGGAATGAAACGAGCAAAATCCACGGGAGTCACAGTGACTCCCGCCACTCAATTAATAGAAATCAAATGACTGACCATTCCGAGAAATATGAAACGAAAAATAATTGAGAAATGAGACTTTCCGATAGATTTACAGATTAAATGAAGAATTGAAGTTTGTTAATGTTCAAACACTACATTAGGCTGCACATAAGCTTCTTGGGATCGATTTTTCTGGACAAAAAGGAGCATATTTTCTTGCTTGTATACCTATTAATCTTTAGACTGCACATGTGTTTATAATCTCATAATAGCATTAGATTGATTTGATTTTATGTTGTTAAATTGATGTAAAGGTAAATAGCTACTGGAATGATCAATGGCATGGTGCTACTACAATGGCAATATGTATCAATCCAGTTTCTACTGAATGTTTATAAATGGTGTGAATATGCCCTATAGTAACTTTTGCTGAAATTGTTAATTACAACCCAAGTACTGATTTACTGTACATTAATGTATTGGAACGAAAAAGTCAAGAACATAAATTGTGAGGCCTTGATTTGCATGGTACGATCAGCAAAGGCATTAATTTCAAAATAAACTCACTCTATAACTGATTCAATTTCAAAAGTTTCTATTATACTTTTTCGCTTGATATACTATTAGTCATTATAGTAATTTCACACATGCTTTACATCTTTGTGCATGTTAAATATTGTGAAGTCACCCTGATCACAAAGGAAATGGAGTACAATCTAATTATGTTATAAATCAATGTTTATTTTTTATTGCGGAACTTGTAATGAGTGTTTTATTGGTAGAACTGAAAAATATTTTCTTTCCATAAGTTTACATAAATGAACAGTCAATTCGTCCTGCAAGACAACATATTTATAATAATAAAGATGTCAAAATATTTATTATTTCTCTTTCTATTTTTTTGTTGATGAATAGGAACTCATGTTTATGATCAATGTTCAAAAATATTTTCACAAAAGTTTGGATAGAACTGCCAACATCCATACAGATGAATGGAATCTCAGTGCGTTAAAGAAATCCGTCCCTCTCATTGATAGGAGAATACTTAGGTAAGTTAGATACAAGTCATTGATGAGACATGATAATCTTTTGTCTTTTTTTATTACAACATTTTTCCTTCCTTTTTATTGTTGCTCTAAAACAACCTCATTTCAATCCCACTCCAAGTAATAAGTTAAACGTATGATTTTTTAAAATGTCAAGACATAATTGATTCCCCAATGTGATTTTAGTTTTAGACACAAGGTGGCATTCAAGTAACATTGTTTTTCTAACTCTTTTGTAAGATATCACCCAGTCTGTCTAGCAGTGTTAAAGTTACAAGATGAAAGAACCAGGGCATCCCTTTTTTCATCTTGTAACTTTTCTTGTAATAAGATTTTTGAATTCCGATGATTATATAATGACACACATTGACTAGTGGGAGGTTTTTTTAATATCTTAAATGTTTGCAGTGGATTTTTTGTGATATCAAGTTGTAGTTTAGCTGGCTCTGAAGCTAAGACTATGCACTTTTATAGGTAAAAGATATGTAATGAAAGTAGTAGAAAAATGAGAGTTTTTTTTTTTTTTGACCATCACCTCCTACATAACAAAAGTCAATAACCTTCTGGTCTTAAACATAGTATATATTTAAAATTTTGCAGTTCTGGACTTATTGATTCAAATACTTTTTATCCTGCAGCTTTTCTGAACTTCATGCTGTGAGAGCTGCCTATCAAGTATATGAAGTTGCAGATACAAAGGGTATGATGGTAGATCAAAACACTTTACAGAGATGTCTTAAGGTGAGACCTTTTTGTTTAAAATTTGTGTGTGTTAAGATTCCGTAAGTAAATGATTTATTTTCTGTAATTTATGCAATTCTAACAACTAAGTCCAAGGTAAAAGGGTGTATTAATTTTTTTCTAATTCTGTGTGTGTTTACTTTTGACTCTTACCTTTTTCCAACCATGCTCTTGTGATTGCATCTATGACTTAGAGTGGTATAGCCTAAAGAACTACTGATTTTGATTTCTCTGAAAGAAAAGTTTTTGTCTTTTGAGACCATCTCACTAAAAATTAGAAAGAGATAAGATGAAATTCTAACAACTAAGTCCAAGATAAAAGGGGGTGTTAATTTTTTTCTTATTCTGCGTGTGTATACTTTTGACTCTTACCTTTTTCCAACCATGCTCTTAGCAAATAAAGTCATTTAGAATTATGCGACATGCAGTGAGTTGTTAAACTTTTTATACAACCATATTACCTTGGATCTTAGTCAAATTATGATAAAAATCCTGATGATTTTAAAATTTCAAGTATATCATGATTGCCCTCTGAGGGGGGGGGGGGGGTCCACTGAGTTTTTCACCTATTTTTATATAGCGTACTTCTGTTTATTTCAGATGTGTGGGAGAATGATATCACCATTAAAAATGTTACACAGAGTCAAACACATGAGAGAAAATTTTGAAGAACCAGACCGAATCCAACTACATGAATTTTTAGATCTAATTTTATGGTAAGACATAATTATGTTCAATCTTTCAGTTAAACTATACTAGAAGTAGCATATAAACATAAACCATAACTTAAATATACAGATTTTCATTCTTACTTTATTCCCTCACAAGTCTTTGTCTTTCTGTAGTTTGCTCATCAGAATAAGCTAAAAGTAGCCATTCTGACCACTAACTGTTGCATACTTCCATTCATTTGTGCTCATGTATAGAAGTAATCATAACAAATATTAGCTACTACTTAAGTTACACCAATTATTTTTAACAAGCAGGTAGTTTAATCAGTGGAACCTAAAGCATAAACTAAACTAAAAGCAAGTATTAGCCTCATAGATCTAATATGATGCTAAGAGTAAGACTGACAAAACTACTTTATAAAACAAATGAAAACCATTTGAATGTAATTTACTGTCACAGTGTGTTTAACGCACTATGACACTGATTTTGATCAAAAATTGAGATTTGTATGAGGATGTCCTTCTTCATTAGTTTTACTGTATTACATTATTACAGTGTCATTTTACCTTAAAATATGATTGAAGACAGTGTTTCTTGTGGATTGAAAGGTTGCCCCAGGCAAGGATAAGTTCAATTCATGTAGACTAACAAAGTGTTTTAGTGCCACATACAGAATTTCTCCTTGCATAAGTTAGCAAATTATATCAAGCACATTTTGTGGAAATAGGTTTTATACTAGTTGGAAGAAGAAAAATTCTCTTTTGAATGATCTCTAGAGCTGTAATAATTATGTGGAATGATTTGAAATATGTACAATTATCATCTAAATATGAAGATATGGATTTGGTTCAACAAACATTTGATTCAGTGAAACATACAAGTCAGGGATGCAAAACATCATGGTGAGACAAACTGGGTAGAGTGTTAGCTTACTCTGAATATGCAAGGTTATTATAAAAATAGATAAACTGTATAATTTTGGAATAAATGTCAAGGGCTTCGTTTCAAGACCAGATATATACACACTTTGATAGGTGCTTTGGTGTGGTTTATCTTGGAGATTCTCAATTTTTTTGTCTTCTAAGAAGTTTGATTAAATCAGTATTTATTTTGTGATATATTTTGTTGTGTAATTGACTTTTTTCTTCTTCCAGGTGTGAATTTTTTGAAGAAATATCAGTCACACCAAGTGATGTTGATATAACAAAAGACAAATATGACATGTATAAAGTAAGTTGTTTCTATCTCTTGTAAAAAGTTGAAAGAATTATTGAAAATTAGGTTATGACACTAGTGGAATATTGATATGATTCTTAAGCTTTACTGCTTAACCTTTGTGCATTTTTCATTTTAGTTGGATGATTTTGAAAACATTTTGTCACACCACGATGATCGCCTGAAAGTAAATTTAGACAGACAGTATAGGAAAGAAGAATGGAAGTTTAGTAAAGAAAAACATGGTAGCAAAAAGATGCCAAAAGACATTCCCCCCGTGGACCCAGAAGTTAGAAAGAATCAGGTGAATAGTAGTCATATTTTCCTCCTATTAACATTGAGTTGGAATTCCTGTGTGGTTCTGTAGATTTACCACCATGCAGTCATTCTGATATTAATAGTAGTAAATTCAACATTATGTTTGGATTTGTTCTTGAGTCTGTTTGCGATTTGCAATTTCAATAAAAGACCAACAAGTGATGGAGAAGATTGAGCTAGCCTAGCATGATTCAGTTGATGACAATTATAAGAATTAGAAGAGCATGTAATTTTCAGCAGTATTATGCTTTTTCCTAATTACAATTGTCTTTTTTATTTTTTATTTTTTTATAAGGTCAACTATCATAATAGCAGATACAAACATTTAAGGGATGAGCTTTCCACTTCCATGAAAACACTGTATCAAACAAAAGCAGGTTATGTAAGAGAGCGTCCCATATCTGCTCCAGATCTAAGCATGTATGAAGCTACCGAGTACAGTGCCACATCAGTTCCTGCTGATCAGAGGGAAACCTCTATGATGGAAATGGCTGGATATTTGATAAAACCATGGACCAAACTCACATCAAGAGAAGGTATATGTTATTGCATTCCTTTCTTAAATTTGCCAGGTTACAAAAATATCTACCTTTCAATCATTATCTAACTCTTCTCCACATCAGCCACCATCAATGACATTTTGCTACCAATGCATACAAGAAAACAAATTGCTGCAATAGAATCATATGGTAGGATCAAGGTTGTTTGATCTATTGTAAGAGTTACTAATGTTTAGATAAATATATTTTTACTTTTGTTATAGTTTGTATGCATGATTAATCTAGAAAGTGTTTTTTCTATTACCATTAATTTTGGAAGTTTCTTTGTAGAATCAATGTCAAATAAATTTCCATGTCATATAGATAGATTAAGTATGGGAAAGAATCTAGTCATCCAAAAGAAAACTCAATTTTTTGTTGTTGAGTTGTTTTCTGTTTATTTTATCTCATCCTTTTATACTTAATCAAAGCAATATGTTTCATTGGTATCTTGACTGTTTCAGTGGAAGAAAGAATTTGTAAGCCTACTCTTCCTGAGTATATGCGGCCTTTAACAGCACCAACTGTAACAGATGATGACAAACAACAAACTGTGGCAAATATTGATGCTCTGAAATTTGAACAAGAAACAATGGTGATGAAATATCAACAAGAATTAAATGAAGGATTAGATTTTATGATCCCAGGTTACAGAGGAAGAAGAAAAGAAAAACCAAGAGAAGGTAAGCCATTTTATTCTCCCCTATTATCTACACATATTTTACATAGAGTATAGATGTTGCAAACATTGGATGCTTTTTGTGGAGAAAATAATGTTAAATGAATGGCAGACTGAAACATGTACATAGAGGAACAAAGTTTAAGAAACAAATTCAAAAGTGAAGTGATACCCTAGAAATAAAAAACATTTCTAGAAACATGTTTTCATGTGTCATGCTTGCAATAAACAACCCAAGCTTGAATCTATCTGGCCATAAATTTCCTCTATTACACCATCATCTGCAACAAACAACATCACAGCACAAGAAACACATTCAGCACATATTCTAGTGTATCATTTCATGTTTCTGAAAGAAATTGTCTTTACATGTTTCCCAGATGTTCTACAGTGCAAAACATGTAGAGGCACAGGCTGCTCTACAAATATGTATAATCTGAATTTAGCAGTTGTTTTAAGTGATGTTTCTGTAAAAGTTTCCCAGTCTGTGACCCATCTTGATATTTTCCACTAACATTTTGATCTTTTTTTTTTACATCTAGAACCTCCTAAATACCAACCCAAAACAAAGCAGAAGGTAGTGGAAAGACCAAGTGATGAAATGTGGCATAAGTTAGCAAATCCGTCAAAAAGAGTCCCACCACCCACCCATGCAAAGACTTGTGATGCTAGGTCTGTTTCTCATTTATTGTCAACTAGGATCAGAACAGGCCATTGAAACCACCTTTTTTTTAAAGGTTGTTTTTATAGCCATTCATTATTATCTTTGAAGTAAATTAGGCTGCTTACAAACCCACCTATACAAACTTACGGGAGATGAATGGATATAGGACAACATCTCACAAAACTAGCTTATTTTTGAAGTCTACAATATGATTTCTTTCTTTTTTCAGGTTTAGAGGATGGAACCCAGCCAAGACCAAAAGAGGACATCATTTCATTATGTCAACTCCTAACTATGAATCAGACATGAAAGGGCAATTGTTGACCAAAATGTACAATCAGTATGCACACCAAAGTAAACATGGAGACTTCATGTACAGGCATACTTCAAGGGGTCAAATTATGCCAGACCAGCCACCAAGACGGTACACTAATGTCACAGATGGAATGAATTACAAAGCTCAGGAAAAACGAAAAACGTCAGAGTTTAGTTTGCTAACAGAACCATCTGGTGGAAAATTACTAGATCCTGCAAAACAAAAAGAAGCAGGTGAAGAAGATGAAATATTTGACAGACCAAGTTTACAATTTTCGCTTGACAAAATGGTCTCTGACACAGAGCCTTCAAAGGGTAAATTTGATAGCCCTGTAACAGTACACCACTATGACTGGCACAAAGGATTTGAAGGAAACCGCCCCAAACTAGATGTTGTAGAAGAAGTTTCAGAAGTGGCAAGTCCTGCACGTAGTGGTAAAGTAAATGAACCAAGAACTAGTTGTGATTCTCTAAATAAACTCCCTACTGGTAGAAGTGTCTCCTCTAAACACATGTCCACCCATTCTAGATGGACACCACAGTCTGTTTCATTCATTGATTCAGCAGAACCAGATGCTGGACTTTATATTAATGAATTTTTGCGAGTTCCTGATGAGTGTCCTGACTGGATGTTGAAGATAATCACAAGAGAAGACAGGGCAGATGTTGGGGAGAAAAAAATTGATAAAAAAGCTTATAGAAAAATTGCCAGAAGACGAAAAGAAATGTTGTCTGGAGATGTGGCTTCCATGCTACTTGGTCAAACGCTGTAATAGATAACTATGTACATGTGCATCCATTAGTCCATTGTCTATTAATTTCATTAACCACATTTTTGATGATTCACTCTATTGTAAATTTGCGATCAATTGAGAGTACCTAGGCTATCTGACATGAAAGCATGTTTGTCAAGGAAATGACGAAACTTTTTGAAAGCTTAAATAGAGAAGCTTCTTGTTGTAAAAGCACTCCAGAGAGAGTAAGAAAGCTTCAGTTTCAAACTAACGATTTTCGCTGTGACTAACTGTTTTAAAATATTATGGATTGAAATAAATAAAGGCCGTGAAAATATTTTTTACTAACTAGGTAATATACATTATACTTAACTTTACATTTTGCTTTTCTTGAACATATTAAGACAAAGGTTACAATGAAACTATTTTACAAGGAAACAGTAAGCCAACCCTTATTACAAATATATTGGATTCTTAAGTCACCCATAGATAACAAATGTATTGGATTTTGCACAGAAGTATACATATATATAATACATATTATTTTGGATTTAAAAAACATTTTTTGAAACAAGATCTGCCATAACAAAAAAAAGAAATGGCAGGTAGTTGATTTAAAAAAATGGGTGCTTTTTTCTTTCTACTTCTTTATATTTTTTTATTATGAAAATATGATACTTGCTAAAAGCTCGGCTGTATTAATTTGTCTGAAATATTTTTCAGTCTATTTTCAGTTTGGTAGTAAGTTCTATTCACTTCACAGCATCATGTTTTTTCAAACAAAATTGTTACTATAGAGCTATGTGGGAAGGTCCTAACATGGACAATAATATAAAGTCGGGTTATAACTTATTGAAAAGTCAACTTTAACTGTGTACACTACTTTATGAAAACTTTTGACTGTGATACAAAATCCGACGAATTTTAATTTGCCTTTCTACAACACTGTCTGGCAATTGGACTTTATCTGTTTCTTTATGTTACCAAGGTCATTGACCGTTAGTGCTTTGTTTTCTTGTGCTTGCTATAAATATGTGCCAAATAATAAGGGAATAAACATAATACTACTATTTCTTGTTTGATTAATATTACATTTTATTCTTTTAAGTTTTAAGAAAACTTTTTTACATTGGATAAACTATTTTAGATTTTACTATAGAATTTGAAGCTATCAATTGAGGTTCATTTTATAATAAAAGTAATCACTCATAATGAAAGGCATAATGATAAGTTAAAGTGCAGAAAATATAATTATTATGTATAAAGGGGTGGATTAAGGCACTGACAAGTCTTAGTCCCCCCACCCCCCCCTTTCCACACTGACAATTCCTTTTAAGTTGTCTGACTAGATTTATCATAAGGGGAGGAGGAACAGAAAAAAATACTGGAGGGTCCAAAACAAGTGTTGGGTCTGAAGCCAAAGTTAGAGGGCTCCCTGGTGAAATTTAAGCATTTTCGGGCCACTTTTGACACAACATTTAGAGACATCTTTTGTGTTTAACACTGACGGGTTTTGGGTCCCGCATATAGCTCATGTGTCAATATCAAAAAAGAATTATGAAAAACATATAATATTACATTGATATCAGACTCAGAACTAGCTTCGGGTCTGGGGCCCAGGTAGGTCAAAATCAATATCAACATTTTCTAATCCCAATCCCAGAAAATTAAATGGTAAATCCCAAGCCAGGACATTACCAAATCCCATATCCCAAGAAATTTAAATGGTAAATTCTGATCCCAAACATGACCCAGAGAATAAGTAAATCCCAGTTCCCAAGAAATTATATTATTTTGTAAATCCCAAGTCTCATACAATCCAAAAGGGTGAATCCTGTGGCCCAAAGAATCCCTCACCACCCTACCCCACCCCTCCAGCTGGTTTATATCATTTGTATATGTCTTTTTCAAAGTTTTGCTTATAAAATTAACCTCCTAAAAGTTGGAATGTATGTATATTTTATTGCGTTGCAACTAAAAAGTTGAAAATATAAAAGTTGTACCCATGTTTACATTGTAGTCTAGATCTTTTTTTTTTTCATACAAGAAAATAGTACTCTTATTGAAAAAAAACTTGCAGCTCCATTGTTGTTTTTGTCAACAAAGCACATGGGTCAATCCTTTAATTAGAAGTCCCGCCTAGAAGGCGGAGCTTATTCCCTATTCGGCAGAAAATTATGACGTCATAAGGGAATCTCCTACTAGTACGTGCAGACAGTCATGGCATCCTTAGCTTGTAATAAACAAATGTCTGGTAATAAAAGTCTGTTTCTTTTTAGAATAACGAACATAACGGGGTAAAAAGGTTAAAAGATATAGCTATTTTGTTGCTATTATTACTTTTTGGTATGTTTGTTTGTAAAAGTGTTAATGACATGGTTTTATTGTTGGGATTTCCCTTCAGCAGACTGTTCTACGTGCTTTTATCATGATCGTGATGAGACCGTGAGTGTGAGCATGTCAATATAATATGAAGGGGGTCAGTTCGTGTGCGTTTCTCCGTCAGTCTGTTCCTTTTGGAGATTCAAATAATATAACCAATTATGTTGGATATATAAGACAGGATATTAACTTATCTGCACAGGTAAGTGGTAAGATTGCAGTGAATACAGGTTTTGTTACTAGCGTATGACAATGTAACTAAGCTGTGTTGACGTGCAATAAAAAGGGTGAACTCGGGGAAATGGCACCATGCATTCACTTTCATTTTACACAAACGACCAGTTTTGGATACAGCCTAAATGAAGCCAACTTTAGAGACGTTCCTGCCAAAAACTTCGAAGCTTATTTTGGGATGTTATAAAAATCTAAACACTATTCTAGGTATGCTATTCATTTGTTTTCTTGTAATGTAAATGTCAGCTTGACCTGTATTGCTTAGCTGGGACATGAGAAGGAATTCAGCATTTCAGTTATAGTTTTATAATTTAAATTTGTATAGCCATACCATTATAAACTGTTTGAATAGACTAACTCGATGGGTTTTTTTTAGTTTCTTCTTGTTGATTGGTTGATGTGTTTCTTCCTTTTATGATTACGTGTATGTTGAGGGGGGTGGGGGTGGGGTCATGTTTTGGACAAGGACTGAAATCTTGGGATCAAATTGAAAAATGCTCTGAATGATATATGCGACAAACGTATGATGGAATGAATAAGTGACTGGGCTGTGTAAGAAAACGAGATAAACTTGCACTTTAATATAGTAACTCTATGAAGAATAATGACTTGAGCCTTGAGGAACATGGTACCAAAGGAATTTCTTTGGTAACTGTCCCTATCACAACATGCATCAAACTTTGTTGTGCGTGGGCACAGTTACTAAAGAGATTCTGAGTGTCTTCCCATTATTTAGATGCAACTGGTCCTGAAGTTATGAAGTAATTAGGATTTATGGAACTGGAGCCCTCTGGAACCAAAGAGGCTAATCAATATACCAAGTAAATATGAATTTAAATCTATTTTTGGAATTGTTTTGTGTAATTCATTGGAATTCATCAGAAAATTCATGTGTTAGGCCATTCCCAATTGATTCGTTGGTTGATAGATTTCATAGCATTAAAAATAGGTTTCACTGACCAATTTCCCCCCTTTTTTATCCCAATGCATAAATTTACAAAAGATTTTTTTTTTAAATAATTCGCCAAAAAATGGCCCAGCTACATCCATCGATCAACTAATCAATTTAGAATGGACATAGTGTGTAATTTGGGTTTAAGGTGGCCAACCTAGTTAATGGCTTTGTTTGTTTTTTTTAATTTGAAGCTCATCTGCTACTTTCAATTAACTTTCTTGACCAGTAAAAGTATATATTTTTGGTTTCAGCAATTAGTTATTTATATTTCAATGTTAAAACCAAAATTTATACTTTAATGCTTGATGCAGTATCTCACTTGTTCAATCCTTGCACTGTAGTGCAGAGATCGCTTTAGATTTATTTTGGCTACTGGACTGGATAGCATGTTTATTAAGAAAAGATTCATTTTTACTGGACCAAACAATGTATACTTTAACAGTGGGCTAAAACAGTCTAGTTGTGGGTCCAGTGCCTAAATCGATGGCTGTGATGTACTGTACTGTGATATACTGTAGTGTGTTTAAAGGAAAACAAAAGGCTGAAAATAAGACAACAACATAAGAGATTTTTTTGCATTCTGATGTTTGTGTTCTATTATGATTGAATGTTCAACCAATTACAATGAATCACCTATTCTTCTACTTCTTTTATCATACACTTTCCAGTTAGAAATTTGTGGCTGTTTGAAATGACAAAAGTGGGCTGAAAATTGGTAGTTAGTTTTTGAAATGGCAATTTTTTTCAGTGACTATTATCGCTTCAAATAGTCATATTTTCATTTTGAAAAAGGATATAAAAGACAAAATATTAAAGTTTAAAACATGCTCTAAAAGATGATTTTTTTTGGTTTTTTATTATCTTAAAATTAAAAAAT
>JAVSBT010050781.1:0-17359 GCA_033118115.1 Pharyngocirrus eroticus
TTATAACGAATGGGCTATTCATTATGTATGTAATGCATTGTTAAAATTTAGTTTTCGCTTTTCATATGACTTTTAATACAGAAACCCTACAGAGATTTTTGTTGTTAGAGTTGATTCACAATTATCAAATTTCTACATCATTTGATGAAATAAACCAATAGTATTTATCCCAATGGCTCAGAAACACACTAAAATAAGCCGTTAGTCCACAAAGACGAGAGCACTTTGTCTAAAATAATTTTCCTTATAAAAGTTGATCGACAGTTCAAATGCCTGCCTGGCCCTTTTAAATGAAAAAAAAAACCTAAGAATTCCGCTCACAAGTTGCCAAAGTCATCAATCTTTTGCAGCCATATGAATTCTTAAATTGCTGGCACCAAAAGCACTTTTCTCTGTCAATAAATGTCTTTCAATCCCAACTTTAGCTTATTTCACATGGCTTTCAAATGAAGAAAAGATACCTACTAACTCCACTTTCCACCAAAAATAAGCAATTTCATAAGCATACATGTAGATTCCCTCTTTTGCATTCATTTAAGTTTTCTTTATTGAATTGACAGGCACACATGAAACCCTTTGTTTTTCAGCTTTAATTCAAACCAATATTATGAAGCAACCAACAATACATTTCTATTTCATATTTGTTTATTACATCTTTGGGTCTTAATTTCCTTCCCATTTCCACTAAATTACAGAATAAAGGAAGATTTTACACCCTGCAAGCACCTTTAATTGTTTTGATAATGACCCCATGAAGCCCATATGCAATAGAATCTTGGCAGAACCCCATGCAGTTCATAACCCTTTGTTTTGGCGGAGAATATTATTCTTTGTATTGCAATCCATGTACAAACAACGACTATTATTTTGATGGATGATAATACTACGAGTAATAATCCTTCAACTCTGTATTACTTTCATTGTCTTTTCTTTAAGTCTAACATTCCTAATGGTTGCCATTAAAAGCACAGCCCTCCTTGTAGCAGCAATCATTATGTTATTTCGCCTACTGTGATAATAATCCAGTGTAGAATTAAAAACTGAAGCTGATTCTATGGTTCCATGATAAGGCATTGTAATATAATCCTTTTGAAAATTAAGTATTTTTTGTTGAGGTTAATAATAGTATTTTATTCATGAAGGGGGATAAAATAGCTTCTCTTCAAAATACTAAGCAATTCTTTATAACAGAAGTCAACTTCCTTGATCTCCCAGCAGGTGGCACTGCCTGATTGTATGTATGAATTACCTAATTTTTGATAATCATGAAGTCGAATATTAAAGAACTGTTGAAGCAGAAGATTTGATTCACCAATGTTGTGTAAATAGATTTATTTGATAGATTTCTTATTAACCCTTTTAAACCATACCCTTGAAACATCTTTCTACCATTCATGGTAGCCATTCTATTTCTGAATAGTGTGCCCCATAGTTATCTTCAGATTGACAGAAACAATGCTTATTCGATATAAGTTTGAAATGCTTTCAAGTTTAACTACTTGTATTTTATGTTGTACATTAACAACTTATTGAATTTCTAGAACTGGAAAGCCATAAAGAAAAAGGTAACAAACAGTAGAGACACAAGCAAGACACCTAGAGACACCTAGGGATAGATTTGACGTAACTTACAAACACACAGTGTCATACTTTTTTTTTTTTTAAACCCAAATAAATCCACAAACCACAATATAATTGTCAGGAATGTATCTTATACTTCTTCCTGCAATACATGAGCTATGAAAGATTCAAGCCTAAATTGTTAAACAAATTCATAAAAAGAAGGCACAAAATTAATGGCCAGCCCTAAATAAACAAAATGTAAAAGTGAAGTAAACGTTATAAAAAATCTGTACAGTATTTTACCAAAACATGGATAAAACTGAACCTTAAATTTTTCGCAAAAGATTCCAACATTTATTGTTCATCCAAACAATGTTAATCTGTTCATCACATGGCAGCGTTAAAACGTGATTTTGAAAAGCATGTCATCGTCCATTAACAAGGGAGAGAGAGAGACAAAACACTTATTGTAACATTAAATAGAAAAAGGTCAATTCAAACTGACCATTCTCAAGGGGATGGACCCACTTAAAGATCCCAATTAATAAATAAGATAAGATGAATCCATTGTCATCTTGGAAGCCATACTTATTTCTCCAACTGTTTGTCACAAAAGCATTAGGACAAAAACCTTTAAAATGAACCCAATGAATTCCTTGAACAAAGTAAGATACATTATCAATGAGTCTAATCATACACGGGAAAGAGACATTTATCAATTTTATTTTGCATAATTCTTGTTAGTTGTCAGATAAAGCTATTCCATTTTGACATAAATGTATCCACTTTTTGAGAAAGAAACGCTTCAAAAGCCATTATATAATTTGGCATTAAGAGGGGAATGGACAGATGATGAAATGAATCCACAACATAGTTACTTTTTAATTTATATTGACAACAAGATAAATCTATGACGACCCCCAATGCTGTTATTATGGAAAGTTATGTTTATTTTATGGGAGAAAACGCAATTGTGAATGAAATATATGTAGCAATTATTTGTCTTTTTTATTGGCCATTGTAAAATACAACAATAAGATGGGAGGAGAAAGGTAATGACAGAACCCATTGGTGAATACATTGTAATTGTTATGAAGGGGAAAGAATGTGTTTGTGGCGACTTCAATGATGTTTTGGAAGGAGCATCTTCTTGCTGTTTATGGAAGTGGAAGGTAAATGATCTCCTTAACCTAAGTTACACTGGGATCTCTTTGTTCCATGTCAAGGTTAAGATTGATGACACCTTTGCACTTGGAATAATAGTAAACTGTATCCATTTTAAGAAGTTGTTTTGCAACTCTTTTTTGTGAAGGGGGGGGGGACAATAAAAATAAACCACTTACTGGTAACATCAAGAGAGCTTCTAGTGACTGCTTTGCTAAACCTTTTCTCAACCGACAAAACTGTTTAAATTCCTCGTCAGCTTCTTTCTTTTCTCTAATAAAGCTGGAATTAAAAAAATATTAAAAATCAGGCAAATAACTTAGAAACAAACCAAATTTTATGCAGCTATTTATAATAATATACATGTAATCACGTAATGTATTATAAAAGGTATCAACATTAGGCATTCTACCGAAGAGGGGGGGAGGGCTAAATTATATTACCAATGAAAGATCATACCCATGACATATTTTCTGAAACACTGTTACAGTACCAAGATATTCAAGAGAATTTTTCTAAGTGGTAAAAAAACCACTTTTGTCAGCACTGTTGTTAAAAGACAAACCAGTTTAAAACAATAAAATATAACTCACCTTTTAGTTATAGCAAAACTAATGAAGTAGTTTTCATATTGAGTCCAAAACTGCTTGGAGAAAAGGTTACCTGAAACAAAACAGATCAAACATCACATGAAAATAAAGAGATTTTAAACATACAACCAACACAAGAATCTACTGTAACAAGTTCATTACAGGTGTCCAACAATAGTGCCGTAGTATTTTTATGATTCAATGATTGGATTTGTCAAACCTCCAGGGCTCAGCATGTGTAAAACAATGCATTGTTGTTGTGTTTTAATATGTCTGCATCAACAACTTCTATGTACAAAGAAACAAACACACAAAAAACAACATAAAACCAGATTTCTATTTTTTGTGCTCAATCTTAGACAAAATCAAAACATAGCCTATTTGGTCCTACTTTTTGATAATATTCCATGGATTTTTCTATAGAAAAGTGCTAACTTATTGCAGGAATTTTTTTTCCTTATATTCCTTGAATATGAAAATTGGCAGTGAACATCAGCTTTTCATAATTGATACCCAAAAGGGTTCATCTTAAAAAAAAACAATAGTATCAAACTTTAAATTCTACTGAATCTTACTTTTTTCCATTATCTGAAGATAAATCTTCCACTGAAATCAAGATGTTGTACCAAAACTATGCGAATCCTTATTTCAAAATAAAAATGATAATCATATCCCAATAAACTTTGAAGAAATAACAAATGTTCTTGATACTCAGAAAAACTAAATGCAATCTCCCATGCTCAAAAAGGTATCAGAACTAGAGATGAACCTCCAGCGAGACATTGGACACATACACATTAAATTTCTAAAAGCAAAGAATAACTAACCTTAAAATGAGCGTTAATCCTAAGCAATTGCTTCCTTATTGTCTTATAAAAGCAAAACCTTTTCCAAATTGAATTTTCTTCAATTAGACTCAACCAACAACAAACTATCCCAATGATCCAGAACCATGTAATCCATATGACAATATTCAGATCAAACATGTGTCAAATTGCAGAAACCCTTCCATTAGTCGCATCAGTACACATGGTTAATGAATATTTTACTACTTCAATGCCTGTTTTGAACGTGTTGGTCATTCATATTGGACATTGTAAGAAGCCATGGATGACCATTGCTTGTGTTCGTAAACAAAGCTGTATCCCATGCGTAGAGGTGCTGTTATGTAATGGCATGTCTTGTATCAGAGATATCAAATGACTGCCATTGATTTTTATTGTCTCAAGATTTTTGTTTATCGAAGAGAACAGTATTCACCAAGGATAACTATGAGTCATTTCCAATGTGATATTCTTATGAGAATGAGATATCTAAACTGTTTCCAGCCCTTTACAATCTGTGTTCTTTTACATGCTGATATAGGCACATCACATACACCATTTTACTGCCCTTTTTTTACCCAATAGTGACTCTCATCATAATATCACAGCAAAAACGCAAGAAAATTGTTGTGTTTGTGGGCAAATTAATATAGTGATAGATAGAATCCAAAATCATTAGTAATGAATTTAATTGTATTATAAAGTGCCAATGGAGAAAACTGAATGAGCTACCCATAAGTAAATACCTCATGTCACCAACTATCTTTTTTGGTGCCATGGTACAGCAATAACAGATTAAAGTCAATTTTTGTCTCTTACTGATGGAATTTAACAACAGCAGCCGTCTGGCGGGGGGGGGGGGGGAACTCTTTAAAAAATCAAATACAAACAACTCAGGTGGCCTTCGGTTATTGTTGTTGTAGAGCTTGCCCCGTTTAATTATTTTCTGTTTTTCAAGAGAAAATTCAGAAATCTAGCTAAAATTTAATAACAACAACCCTAATGTCATGACTTAACTTAACCTCTCCATAGTACCTTATCCCACAAAAAGTCAAATAGATAATCTTCTGCTACATTAATCATTCACACTTTATTCTTTACAGATTTAATTCATTTTATTTCCCATTTTCAAAGTAAACATTTGGTCAAAACCCTATAGCCAACGGTCATTTTGGACAAGATTCTTCAGAAATATTGATGTTTACATATGGGATTTGCTTGGTTCAATCTCGAAGATCGTTTGATCTTAAAATGTTTGATTCAGAAATAAATTGTGGTTGATTTAATCTGATAGATTATGACCTGTGAAGGTGTTGAAGTTAAATGTTTATTGAATTTTCTGATGAAAATATTATTTTTCTAACAAAAACGACCCCCAGTTTGCAAAAACATATATCCGTTTATTCACCATTTTCAAATTGTTTGTCTTGGTAGGAAGGACAGTTGGAGGGACATAGGCAATAATGTTTTCGCTTAAAATCATAAAAATCATTTTCATTATTTATAACGCACTGTTAGAAAATATAGTGATTTTAGAGGTAGTTATCGTAGTAAAACAGCATCATCACTAACTTAAGTGACAAAAATATATCTATATGTGATGTTGCCATAATCCATTTATCAACACTTAGCATGAATAAAAGCTACACCAATTGATACAGTGTTGAAACCATTTTATCACTAAATATCACTATTTTTCTAACAGTGTTGATACTAATTTTTACAAATATTCTTGATTTGTCAATTAACTTCAAATTTCAATGATGTAAATTCAATAAGTATTTTTTTGATCTTAAAAGTATAAGTTTTAAATCAAGTGATCCCTCCATTCTCATCAACAACATCGAGCTATGGCATCAATTTACGATACACCTAGATTCTCTTAAGGTACATATACCACTTTCCATGGTAACTTTCTCAAATAAATTACAGTGACATCTTGTGAAACAAACCTTTTCATTTACGCTTAAGTGTGAAAAATCTAAAATGTTAGGCTTCCTATCAAAGGATGTGTTAAAATGCACATGTATTCCATCTGTCAAACTTTTGTTTTCCATCAATACCTCTCATTCTATGTAATTAGACCTTCTCTTAATTGATTAAAATGTGAGATAAACTCTTTCCACCAAATCATTTCTAAAGAAAGACAGTTTGTTTTTGGGTAATATCAATCAATCATCCTAATTATCATTCCACTGAGATAGAAACTTTCAGTTTTATTCAGAAAAGAAATATGTTAATGATAAATTGCATGTATATGTACACGTATATAAGTGCTTGTCATTTTTGGGGTGGTGTCATGTGACACTTTTGAGTGTGTCATTGAATTGAATTAAGATCCAAAGCATTACAAAATATTCTTAGAGATGAGCAACTGTGACAGTTTGTAGTTAAAAATCCGTGTTGAAAAAAAAAACCCAGACAAAATCAACCAATTTCACAATACTACTTATTAGGGTACCAAACTGTAATTGTCTTCAAGACCAAATACATGCTACACCAAAAAGGGGGTATTCATTTTCAGCAATGTCCATGTTTGTAAGTCAATTGGTGATCTTTTGTTATATTTGATCTATTTATGGACTTGAAGCAGAAATATAACTATTATTTTGTGTGGGAGGTTTTGCAATAAATCAAAATGATTTGGCAGGCTATGATTCAATCACAATCAAAACTAATAGTCAACAAAATACATGGAGTAACCAATACAAATTCAGACATCATATGTTTGCAATATTTTGCTTATTTATTGTTAAGAGGCCCACACTCATTCTTTGTGGCAAACCTATATAGGAATTTGATGGCCTACAATGTTTAGTCATCACACATTTTACTCTAAAGAATGGAGTTCTAGAGATCTCTTGTAAACTATGAAAGAAGAGTTGCTAATACTGCCTGAATTGAGAGGTTTCTATCTAAACTCTCTCAAGGAACCTGTCTTTGTGCTACCACATCAATTGGAAATAATACTTCATTTGCACCTTTATATGACGTTTCAGCAAGAATAAAATTTAGATAAAGCGAGTAACATGCAATACACAGTACACACACATAGGTGTCTAGTGTTTCTTTGAAGTTTTAATTCATTTTAATAACTCTTCATAATTTCCTCACACCTTTAATGTGAATAAAAATCTGACTTTAATCATGATACTTATGACTCACAACATCTTAAAAGCCATGCTGAGAACTGGGCCGAAATATTATAAATAGTCCATTGTGACATGTAATGTTGCGACATGATACAATGGCAATAGTGGTAAATATTGTAAAACAGGTTAAGAATTGATTAAAGATCAAAGGAAAAGATCAGATGGCTGATTTGTTACAGTGATAATACTTTTGGACATTATCACAGCAAGCTCACTCAAAGCTGTTTCTCTGTGAGAGTTGCATGAAAATGAAAGAGGAACAAGAATCAAAATCAAGTGCCCCCCCCACCCCCGATACATCACATTACGCTTACAGTATGAGGTTTTTTTTCACATTTTTCTGATGGATATTCAGTTTGTAAGGTATTTTACAAAAATCCATAGAATTTGTCTTGAAGTAAATCGCAGTCATCCATAATAATTGCAGATGAAAATTAATAAACAAATGCCATTACATAATAACTATACCACACAATAATTCTATGATATGTCTACTGGATTCTGGGCTTAACTGCTCTTTTTTCAAACTTCCCCAACAATCTAAACATTTTTTTTTCATCCCTAGATTCACTTAAGCCTGACGTTTTAGGAATTAGATAGCTCTATCATATTTTTTCCTTTATGTAATTCTACAATTGTTCAACATTTAGATGTTTTTCTTCATAAATACAGCGCAATAAAACATTTTATGTTGTTATGAGGCTGATGCCCTGAAGATGAACCGTCAACCACAAGATTTGCTTTTGTTAAATAAACATAACATGACAATAACACCATCAAATAACAGTTCAACAAATATAGAAAATCATATCGTAAGAGATTTTATTCAATTTGAACATTTTAAGTCCATCGTGTTAAGTTCATTACTACTGCACAACAATAGAAAACCCTACAGACATGACAAAAGATGATAACTTGAATGAGATGACACTGGTACCTATCTCTTGGTTATTACTGTGCTTCAAATAAACATACCCTCTGCTTCAAAATAGATTCATATTGCATGTAGTAATGGGTCAAGTTGTATCCTCAGAGAGGGGTGAAAACTTTGTTGTATTTGATTATTCGTCATCCCCCTTTAATATTTTCATATTTACATTTTTTTTATCACTAATCGTAATATAGAGTTAGTGTGACGTACATAAAAAAATAGATAAAATAGGTATTACAGCATTTTATAATTTCTTCTTAGATTAGAATCAATAAATATAATTATATGTTATTATGTTTTCCTAAAATTTTTAGCAATTTCTTAATAATCGTCTGGTCCCCATGACCATGTATTTTAATTCATACCCTGATCTAGCTAACTTTAGGGCTGCATCTCAATGCTTTCCAAAGAACAGAGACAGTAGAAGATATTACAATTAATGTAAAACTGAACTTTACATATCAAAGGTTTAGATTAAGCTATATTTTTGGTATTAACAGCGCCCTTGAATTATATTTAGTTAGTTATAGTAAAGGCGGTATATAAATTCTTTGTATTATTATTATTATTATTATTATCATAGACGATGCAGCGGCGATACCGCGAGTTATATATATATATATATCTTTAAAAACAAAGAAGGTCACTAAATACATCACCCCCTCACGGCCCTCATCCCTCTCTACCCTACCTTCTCCCATCTCCTCAACCTTCAAATTGTTCAGCCCTTTATTGTGTTTCAAATAAACATGCTACACTTGAAATTGAACTCCAAGCTTCTAAGAGATATTTATAACAGTTTGACAATAGTAATGAAGGCAAGTCATTGTTAAAGACTCAAGATGATAATAGTTCACACACTAGGGTACTGTACTAAGTAGTAAAGAGGGTGGTCTGCTGAGAACTTTCATGTAAGGGTACTTCATTTATCCAAGGGTTGAAGATAAAACCCATACATGGATCTATCCAGACATACTTAGTACTTGCAATAATAGCCCTAGTCCCTGTAAAGAATAGTCATAATTACTCAAGAGGTCAAGAAAACTGGACTGGAATAGAACTGAAGTGAATAAAACTGGATGATTTCCTTTCAAAGATTATTTGACTTTTGCAAGAAAACTAGAAAAGTTACATACTTAAGATTTAAACTGGGTATAATGTTAATATCTGTGTGGGTAGGATGACCATCATGGAGGTCTTTCAACTGTGTGTATCTAGATCTATTGATTTTCCAATATTGTTTGTTTGCTATTTTGCATCTTGCGGAGGTGGGGGAAGGGGCACACATAATATCTGAACACATACTGATGATACAATTTCCAATAACATTGCAAATCAATTGTTCCAGTCAGTCAAAGACTCAAACTGGCTGTCAAATAGATCCCTTTATTAGGAATTTTCCAACATAATGATAATCTATCAAACTTTTAAACTTCTTTTAAGTTTAGTCATTTGTCAATTTTTGACAATATTAACCAAAGCACATTCACATTGTATAATGAAAATACCACTCTAATACCATGTAAGAAAACAATATTGGACATTTTCAAGTACTGCTACTGCCACCTAGTGATACAATGGTATAGGATATTTGATAAGGCAAATCCATTATATCTATCATCAGAAATGTATGAAGCGAGCAGACATACTTATATAAGTAGCTTACACTGAGCTGTATTCAATTGAATGAAAACTTCATAGTTTCTATATATCTTTGTAAATAAACAAAAGTAATCATAACTTACTAATTTTTGTAGATCCTGGGTCCCAATTTTCAATAGCATCTTCCAACTGAAAAAACACAACAAACAAACAAACAAATTGAATAAAAATATTTAAGATAAAATAAAAAAGTAAACATGTAGTTTAACATTAACATCTCTCAACAAGTAGTGCATCATATAAATTTCCCACTAGATGGCATACATGAATGCAATATGGGGAAGAAATATGATTATTTGAACAAATGTTCTGATTTTCTTTAAAAATACAAAGTGGAAGTAATCTATTCAAACAAATTGCTTCCAGTTGCATTTCCAGTTAATTCATAACTCCTTTATATATAGTCTTTACATCAAAACAATATAAACAAAATATTCATTAATTCAAGACTACATGTTTACATTATAACACTTCCATACAGTGATGATTAAGGGAACATGATACATACTAAATCTGATAAATACAAAAGGTGATAATGGATATTAACCTTGAACTACCACCTTATATTTACCCAATCTATGAGATAATGAAGAACACGGTCAGAATGGCCAAATGGGGTCATTTTATCTCAGCACATCAGCTTTTATTTGGACCAAGTTCATTGTTCACTGACCATCCATACAACATCAAAGAGTTCAAGTCTATGAAATTTACCTAACCATATGTCAAATGTCACATTCTTGTGCAGTTACTTGTCTCCCCTGCAAGTTATTTTCTATAAGACTATTTCAGATTTTTGTGTGTCTTTGTAATATTGAATTATGGCCACAAATATTTGGTATGGCATCATGTTGTCACGTAGAGCCAAAATTACCAAAGTCATTTTTTTGACATTCTGAGATACAGAGCATGTAAATCTTCTATTATGATTGCCAACATCACAGTTATTTCAAGAAAAATAAACACAAGTCACTGATTTCATTGCGAAAGTCACATCAATGACTTAAGCAATTGCACTAAAGTATTTTTTGCCAATTCTTGCTTAGAGTGTTGATGTGTAATCTTGGTTATATTTTTACCTAAAAAAGTTTGAATGAGGAGAAAAAAAATACAAAAAATATTCCATTTTATAAATCTGTTTCTGATGAGGGTAATGTCTTCCTGCTGCTACTTTTCTAAAAATGTTTTTAAAAATTCAAACAATCATTAGGTTGGCTCTATATTCTGTAATTACATTTTACCAACAGTAGGAAAAATTGTTCTAAAATCAATCTGCAGCATAGGGTAATTAATATGTTCAATTGAAAGATTTGACAATGGGATTTTACTTCTGTTGTAAAGACTTCTTAACCTGTTGGGACTTTTTTTCTTTAAAAAAAACGAGCTTTAGTTCTAATCAAATACAACAATAAAATATCCCAGGGGGTGACTAACATCTTTATTTAGTTTGTTACCTGTTACCAGGGTCAGAATTCTTGAAAATGGCCCTAGTGTGCCATTATCTGTGATACATAGGTCACAGGCCCAAAACTAGTAAAGTTAAAAATAAATTTAAGTGTCATGTTCTGTGGAAACTAGATTGATGAATCAAGACCCAATGTTTATAAAAAATAATGATAACATAATTACAGGCAATCACAGACAAATATTTCTGTAATTGCATGCAATGTATTAATTGATGTATGGAGGGTGCCTATCATATTTGTGGTAACTTTGATGGACTAATTCCTATAGCCTTTTTATTTGTTTGATACAAGGGAATGTTTGGGTTCATCACTAGGTTGAATGATAACTTGTGATCTCATTCCAAAACAAGAGCAGATAAAATCTATTGAAGCTTTTAGTGCCACATCTAAATACAGCAATGATATATCAAACATACATATCGATCTGAGTTTAACATAACAATAACAATGAAACGTAAAACAAATTATAGATATCCTCTTTTTATTAAATGTGTGGGCATTCTTCATGACTGTATATTCAAGTTGCTAATGCACATCCCATTCAATAACAGAATCAGATATGTCCTAACAGTCCAGAATATCACAGTACTGTGTGTGTGTGTGGTCTGGCTACCAGTATTTCTTGAGATTATTACAAATTATATAATCCACATATAACCATGGATGACATAATGTTATAAAAGAGATTGTTCTATGGCTCACCTTTTTCTGCAACATCGAGCTCAAAGAGAGGATTGGTTCCACACCAAAAAACAAAATTCTGTGATCACTTTTACTAAGTGAAGAAAATTTCCTGCAAAATAAAATAAAAAATCTCGTTAAGTAAACAAACAACATTTCTAAAATCAAAAGACTGTTTGGAAACTTTAGGCTTAGGATTTTCTTACTTTGCACTGTTCATGGAGGGTCTTATGAATGGCCATGCAGCAATGCTGAAAGGCTGCACTCGTTATAAAACAAAAGAAATGTATCAATATATTTCAAGAAGTGCCAAAGCAAAGGGGGCATAGTGGTTCAGTGACAAAGCATGTGCTAAGAGATCAGAAGGGTGAAAGTTTTGATCTCCCCCTCCTTGTCCCATGTTTGTGTCCTTGGGAAAGATAGTTAGTCCTACTTTCCCTTCTTCACCAAGGAAACAATAAATTGGTATCAGAATATTTTTGGGAAAGTAACCTGTGATGGATAAGCATCCTGTCTAAGGGAAGTGAGAGCTCTTAGTTGCTTGTGGTAAGCACAGGCCTGATGGGCCTTATTGGCTCAAGCATGTCTTTACTTTTTGTTTACAATATATTGTTATTTTTCCTTATGTTTGAAAAGTTCTATCATACTTGTCAGCTATAAATACTTGACAATCAATGGGACTTAACTTTTCTAATTGATCAAAGGCGTTGAAATCCCCGTCCATTTTTCACTTATTACATGACTTGGCCTGAGTTCTTTCATAAAGGTGTGACTTGGTTTTATTTAGTTTTTCAAGCTACTTATATAGGGAACTAATGAACTCCTATCTTTATAAAATACTCAAAGTGGCTCCTTGCCAAATTCATTGTTAATTTCAAAGTTAAATTCTAATTGGAGATTATCTTAAACTGTAATAAAATAGAATAAAATAATTTCTGGAAAAGCAATAATTGGGTTGACTTTTTTTGTGGCCAACAGAGCGAATGAGATCCATGGAACTAGTCCAAGTCTTGTCAGTTTACGTAATGAAGATATGAATCCCTATTCATGAATTCTTATAATACATCACAATGCCCTAGAAACAGCCCTAATGTTCCTACTGGCTTGTAATAAATCCTTTATTAATAATGTTAAGATATTGGAGATTAATTACCTTTTCAAAGATCCTAAATGTTTTATAATTGTAATTGTATATAATAAAGAACTTGCCAAAATATATTGGCACATTTATGCTTTCTGAAAGAAATACATGCCAATTATGACGCAACTAATATAATCAAAGATATCAGTGATGATAAGCAGATTTAATGTTATGAAATTGTTACTTTGGTAAATCAAACTAGAAGTCAATCATTTTTATTTTTGGTACAGAGTCAAAATAACAGATCACTCCCATAGTTACAAAGTAAACTATGCACTGGCTAAATTGAAGGCTATGAGGTGTTTACACTGTTTAGTAGAATAATAGCTAGCATATTAAAACATTTTTTTACCAGTTTTTTGAAAGAGGAGTAGCTGCTTTTGTGGCAGTGACAGGCTTTTATCTGCATGTTGCAGGCATTTAGGACAAATATGAGACTCAAAAAGGAGCTCAACATCATTCACAAATCTTACTTAATCTTTCAAATAGATTAAAAGTAGAACTTTTTGTCATACAATTCCAAACTTTTTCTTCCACACTGCTGCTCAAATAATTCTGTTCATTACCATCTTCATGGTATTTATTTAAGTACAATAATAGAGTAAGCCACATGTATGTTTGAGATACATTTGAGCATAACATGTTCACAACAACAAAATCCTGTTATAAAAAATCCCAAACAATACATAACATATCACAATTAAATCATTATAACATTACAAAAACTCGATACATGTTGTAATTTCCCTCAAAGATTGTGCCAATTTATTTTGTTTCTTCTGTCAACATCAAATATACATTCTAAGTAAGTGATGGGATTAATTTATTTGTTATAAACCTAAGTGTTTACCGTCCTCAACAAGATTTGATTTAATTGATCTTTTTGGTCAATTTTATATCAAGAATTGGAGACATTATTGCATAAAGATAGACAAGTATATAATATTATTCTACTTTACGACATGGGTAAATTGCAGAATCAGATGTAATATTCTAAAGATGAAACCATCTAAGGCCAAAAAACAAAAGAAAAGTGTTTCCCATACAATTAGAATTTCAAAAATGAAGCTGGGATGCTATTTCTTTAAGCATGATAAAAAATGAAGTGAGAAAGAACTTTTGTAAAAACTAAGGAGTTACAGATGATTTTGTTTGTAATAAAACTGATCAAAATTGTTAATGATAGTTTGAAACAGTGATTGACGGGAAATTTCACAAGCATGTACAAGAAACACTTTACTTCTTTTTTTGGCCTAATAATCTTAACATTTCCACAAGCAGCAACTCTTGGGATATGGAATAATTAGGCACTTATATATGTACTTATAATTCTAGAAATATAAAAAGACAAACATTAAACCTTTGAAGATATGATTACTGTATACAAAATGTTTGTATATGGATGGCCGGATTGATGAAATTAAAAATCATTGGTTACTTTGATCTGTGGAAATGACTGTCAAATCAATAGCTTTTAATTCACACTTAGAGAAATTTGATCAATCTTGCTGTGATCAATTTCTTCTAGAGATCCAATGAGTGTGTAGACGGTGATTGTCTCGCCACCTGGTGGCCTAGTTCCCAAGACGGACTCTTTTGTAAAGATAACATATATAATTCACCTAATATTATCGTTATGATAGACACGTTTTAAATTTATGTTCGATCAGAATGTTTTTTCTTCTAAAAAGTCTTGTATTTCATATTGCTACACATTGCTTTATCTTTTTATAGTGTCTATTCCGCAATTATTTTCATAATTTAACCACTTTTACTATTGTTTTTCTTCTGTGGTTAAGCATGGAAGCTATCGCAGTTTTAGAGAATATTTTGACAGAACAACCTTTCTTCCAAGTGGACAGCCTGCGGCTATACGCTCATTGCCTTGGATGTCACTCTTTGTTATGAATATATAATAGTGGGATTAATTTATCAACAATATTTGACTCAATTAATCTTTTCTCAGTCAACTTTGTATTCAGAATTTGGAGTCATTGCTAATTGCATAAAGATAGACAAGTACATAACATTGTTCAACCTATATTGCAACAAAAATAAACTGCAAAATCAGATGTAATTTTTGAGGAAATATTATCTAATTAACTTAGAATTCAGACAACAAGCAACTCAATTTGACTAAATTAATCTTTTAGGTCAATTTTATATTTAGAATACAGAGTCATTGCTAATTAATTGCATAAAGATAGACAGGTATATATACAATTATTCTATTATGTAAAATGCAAATTCAGATTTAATTTTTTGAGGAGGAATTATCTAATATATCTAGTATTCCAACAACCAACAACTCGACAGGATATCGAATCATCTCTCATCATTGTGTACTTATAATGCTCGTCTTGGCAAAACCTAACAATTAATGCAGAGCCCACACAGCAACAGAATTGATTAAATCTAGTATATGCATAGAGAGGTACACCCAGCTTAACAGTTTCTGCAAAAATTTCTAAACATCTGTACCACCTTAGAACTTGATAAAACAATCCATGTGAATTACAAATCCTCAAAGGAATCTGTGCATAATAAAGGCTTTAAATAGCACATGAGAGCTGGTTTTATACTTCTCAAAAACCCTTAAGGGCCTCCATGTATCTTTAAATGAGGATGGGAGACAGCCAATGATCTAATAGAACATCATCATTATCAATATCTGAAGGAATATATTAAGCAACTTACATATAATTAGGAAAAATTATTCAGCATTGAAAATATTTAAGTAATTTCTTTGAAGAATATTTTTTCCTAACTGTGGATGTTAAAACAAACAACAGAATTGCTCATAACTTACATAGTAGTAATTTTTAGCTGGTAGATAAAATTGATTCCCATTCTAAAGAGTATAAAACCCTTCGCTCTTATTTTTAAAATGATGTATCATATTTTTTCCCTAGAAGAGAAGGATTAACCTTGAGGTCCCTGCTGATCAAGGCGACAAGGAGATGAGCTTTCATTGCCAAATGCATAGCATGTTCAGCTTGTCATGGCACACTGGTTTGTTATGTCAAAGGTCCTTAGTTCCAATTTCCAATTTTCGAAGTGAAATATCTTTTTACTAGCTATCAAGATATTACTTAAACAAGACAAGTAAGGTCTGTTATCAATTTTACCTGCCTTATAATATAGGCCCTGGGCCAGTATAAGTTTCTCTGAAACATTCTGCTCAATCACAAATTTACCTCTTACCAATCTAAATGATGCCATATCATTGGCATGTAAATTTATAATAATTTAGAGTAATACAACTTACCTCAAGGGCTCTGCATAAACTTCAAAAATTCCACGAAGAGATTCCTGATATTCTTTTTCTGATTGTAATAGGTCATAGGTTAGTCTCAGTCTGTTATCATATGCTGAAATTAAAAGATTTTTTTTTAAATTTCATCATGAGAAGTGCCTGTAAACAAACAAATGACAACCTAAAGAAAACCTTTGAAGAAAATGATTTCTGTATGTATACACAATATTTGTATCTGGGCCCCATTAATGGATACTAAATAATATTGGTTACTTTGAACTATGGGGGGGGGGGGGGGGCACTGTAATATCAATCATTTCCAATAGGGAACTTTTGCTCCTGATCTTTTTAGTCATATAAAATAAAACATGAGTTACCTGTGGGTGTTTTTGCTAGCATTTCTTATCTAAGTACATGCCCACAAAACTCATTTTTGGTTAATCAATAATATGAGTTTATTTTAATAAACTCATATTATTTCTTACCTAAATAGAAGTTAAAACTTATATTTAGGTAAGAAATCATAACACAAAAAAATATCCAACAGGCTACTCATGTTTGATTGTCCACAGGCTGAAAAGATCAGGAGAAACAGTTTCCTATTCATTCTCAAAGAAACTTCCGCAATCTTGCTGAGATCAATCTCATCTTGACTTGCTTACAGCAACTCAAGATGAGTAGAAATGCTGAGATTTGATGGTTCTGATTACTGGAGAAAATGAGTTACATGAATATTACTTTGAAATACTTCTTTTGCAACCATGGTCTATGCAAAACTGTTATTCTGACTTTATTTCAACATCAGATGAAGACAAACTGAAATAATTTCCCATTAGGCAGGAGTTTATTAATTTTTAGTTTTTCGAACGAAATTGATTTTAGTTAAGGGTAGGAGGGAGGAAAATAAAAATAAAAATAATTTTTTAAAA
>JAVSBT010050892.1:6784-17346 GCA_033118115.1 Pharyngocirrus eroticus
AAACACTTTGCAATTTTAAAGTTTAACTTTCTTTATATATCTATTTTGTCTAGTGTATATGCCTTTTTTTTAAATCGCAAACAACATTGAACATCACTAGAGTGTGGAACAGGGATCAGACAACCTTACAACACAAATTAAAAAAACACCTACACACTTGAATCCTCTGAACTCAATATTTCAGAATAAAATGAGATTCTTCCAGGTAGATTTTTTTTTTAAAGCTTTCTTGTAGGTATTTTTATCTGTTTGTTATCAGAGTCCGATGCAATTTAACACGTATCCTTATTGCAGTTCAATTTACAAAATCAATTAACAAACACACTTTATTTCATCTCAGTGTGAACATTATCCCCACGATAGCACTTCTCCGTGAGCAATTAGGTTATGGGAGATGTGAAGATCCTCCATGCAAATGTTCTTCTTTACTTCTTTTTTTTTCTCTCTCTCTCTCTCTTCAATGCCTTTCTATCTACATCTCCTTTCACAAATAATTTACTCACAAATTTACAAGGTTTTGTCATCTCACTATCGCCTGATTTCAACAGTAGATTAAGTATTCCTTGCAGGAATTTGGAGTGAAATAGAGTCAACAAACTAATGAGGTAGAGTTTTAAACTAAAGAAGAAAAAAATTGGTCTTTTCACGGAAAAGTTCCATTTAGCTATTTTTTCTATATCTTCACTTAAGCAGTCAATTTAAGAAAGGAAATAAATCCTTTAGAACTATTGGAAACCACAAACAAGAAGGAACTTTTAAATTTTTAGATTGTTGGTATGGGGTTTTGTTTCGAATATTTACCACTGAAATTATTATGTACTTTTGACAATTACCAAAACTTCTCTGAAAATTTAAAATGTTTTAAATGTTTAGATATTTTTCCTGATACAACAATGACAATATAATTTATTACTGAATATTCTATTTCCTGTAATCATGTCCCAGAGGCCCATATACAATGACATATATATGAGAAGTAACAGAAAGAAAACTTATCTTGATTCTATATAGCTACAGTGTTGAATATGTTTGGCAGTAAATTGCAAATGGATTTCTTTACACGCAAGTTTTATTTCTCATTTTTTATGTTTGTGGTGGTGGAAAAAAATCTTTTCAAGAAATTCAAAGAAGATTTAGCACTTTAGTTTACAATAACCAATAAAAATCGTTGACGTTACCCATGTGAGAAAGATTCAATTGTCCCCTCAGCCCTCATGATTTAGATTGACAAATAGTAGAGAAAATTGGATATAGAATTTGTAAAAGGGAAAAAAGAATTATGTTGGGGTACTACATTCCCGAGAAGTAATGAGAAAACTAGGAAATTGAAATTCTAGGACTGAAAGGATTAAAGAAAGTCAAGAAAGAAATGGGTTTTCATGACCAACAAAAAAAGGTTATATCTTTAAAAGGTCAAAGTTTGTCATTTATTTAAGGAAAATGGTATAAATCATTAACCTTTGAAGAAAATCAAATGGATAAAGCTATAAAATGAACATTCTTAAAGTATATGAACAATGTAATGGCTAAAATCTTGTAGGTCAATCACAGTCATTACTTTTTGATCACAAATGAGTGTTCTTAATTAAGAGCAGGCAAGGATTTCATTTTGATCACACAATTTGGACCAATATTAGATACACAAGTATGCATAATTCACTTGAATGTAACTTTTATGCATAGAGTTAGGGATTTAGCCCAGATATATACAGTGTGGTCTATTTCAGGGAAAGCTGATGGAGATAAATGGTAATCTGGTCACACTAGTTGAAAATGGTGGTATAATGTTTTCCTAATTATAAATAACAATGTTGTATAACTCTTGCCACACACAGGAATTAGTAATAATACAAGATTAGTTATGTGATTCCGAAAAACCAACCTGGAATTGTCTTCTATTGTTCAATTAACTGTTGACGTAGTAATATGGCCTGATTTGTTCCAATAGGGAATGTTTGCTCTTAATCTGTTCAGTCAGTAGGCAATCAAACATTAGTAACCTGTGGGATATGTGTTGTGATTTCTTAAATTTCACAACACAACACAACACACCACAACACACCACAACACCACACCACAACACAATGCAATGCAACACAACACAACACGATGTATTTTCTAAGAATGTAAGGAAGTCTTGGAAAATGTCACCTAAGACTATGTAGATTCATTCATCTCAATTCAAATCCTCCTCATGTCCCCATAAGTGACAGTTTTATCCTGTGATAACATGTTTTATTAATATGTTATTTCCACAAATGTGTGTCATCTTTTCAATAATGACGTGTGTAATATTCCAATGATAAGATGCGGTAGATTTAAGCTTGTTACTTTAAATGCCACAAAGATGTCACCCTGAAATGTATTTCAAGTAGGACAATCGAAGAGAAAGAATCTTTTAAAAAGAAATCAAACCTTCTAGGGATTTAACTTGTCTTAATTGTGGGTGGTTAGTTGATGGTTGTTTTTGGTGAGCTTTTTTCATGAAAAAAATGAAAACCTTAAATCCAGTCATGGCCTCGAAAAATGACATTTCTTAAGGACATTTTTAAGTAAGACAAGTTGTTGGAGTACTTTCCTGGTAATTTGCGTCAACACTTCAAGTTCTGTGCTACACTTTAATGGGATGAAATAAAGAAACTACGCCTTTAAGTTTAAGCAAAAGGCGTCTTTAGTACACACAGGATCATTAAATCTTTACACAAAATCTACTGCAGTTTTACAAGTTTTGTTTTAAATATCCTTCATTTCAACCTAATACACCTGATTTTTAAATGCTAAATGAGCAGGAATTTCTTCAAATAGTCTTTTCATTTCCTTGTGATAAGTAATAATTGACAGCAAAAGGAAAGGTAAATTGAATAATGTCAAATGTAGAATTCTGGTGTCTTGTTCAAAAGGCTATGGCTAATACAATTAGTGATTGAAGACCAAACTATAGAAGGCAACCTTTGATCTTCTTATCACTGGTAAGCAATTATCTTTCAGAGAAATGACCTTTTATAATATTTACACTGTTCTTAGAGTTTTACACCATTAGGAGTATATAGTGATGCTTAGTGTAAAAATGATGCCAACTCATAAAATAGCAGTGTCCTCTAAAGTATTCTCTTTTTGTGTTGCTGTTTTTCAATTCACTAATAGTGTTAAGTGGAAAAAAGCAACACAAAATGGTGTTAATAGAGAGGTTTCGGGTCGCTTGTGCTATGAATTACGTTGATGTTAACGTTATACTTTTTTTGAGCTACGTCATCAAGATGTGTTGTGTTTTTGCTCGTAAAACCAAAGAGATTCGCTTTTTGCGCTAGCTACTTTGGTTTCATGAGCAAAAACACCACACATCTTGAAGACGTAGCTCAAAAAAAGTAGCGTTAATATTAATTAATTCATAGCCCAAGCAAACTGAAACCTCTCTAATATGTTATTTTATGTGCTATCATTCATATGACATATAGTGTTGCTGATTGCACCCTATCTCTTTTCTAGAAATCCTTATCTTAAGACTTTTTTGCACCATGTAAGCCTTGTTCTCATTAAACTTTTGAAGAAAACCTCAGATATAGACTTATATCTTATGAAATCAGTGACAACTTTGATCAATGTATAATCCTTATATTACTTTTGGATAAAAAGAGAGAAAAAAATCAACCTTCATGTGGATTTTTTTTTTAAGCTAGCAATTTATGTCAGAAAGGATAAATCTAACATCCTTGAATATTTAAATGTAAGCAAGTACATTGATAATAATGGTATGAACTGAAGGTACCTGTTTTATCAAAGGTTGGACAATAACAAGAGAGAATACAGTGATTTTTTCTTGGAGGGTGAGATAACTTTTAGGGTTTTTATAAAGTCATTAATCACAAAATAAAAGTCAATGATAATGTGAGAATGATAGGATTCCTAAAATCGGAGTTGTAAAGGAAAGAAATACTAAATCCAACTTATGGTTTCTATAAGAATTTCAGCATTTACATGAAAGACACTTTCTTATTTTGCATAAATTCCATGAATGTGTTTTGATTTTTTTTCACTCTTTTGGTGTGTTTTTAATATGTTAAACCTTATGCAATGGGCATCCTTTTCATGAGCTCAAGACATGTTCTTCCATCATTGTGTGGGCTTTTGGGTAATTCAAAGGATATTTTATTAACTCACAGTATTGAACAAATTGTCGTTTTCAAGGTTTCTTTGTAATTACTGTAACACCAAACCTGCAATGTGCAATTACTTTAAGGTCAGTTTTTGAAAGAAAAAAAAAAGAACTGGATACAAACAATTAAAAAAAGTTTATAGGTGTATCATTAGAAGTCCTAAATGTCAACCTATTCAAGAATGTTAGCAAATATATTGTCAATTCCAACACCACATTATTATTTAGTATTGACACATACATTGGGTAGCCCAGAAGGTTGGGGTATAGAACCCTCGACATTCTGATCTCTATGCCCACACTTTGCTGCCATCACAATAGCCTCAAGTATAAATGTCATTTTCTGTCATCAGATGTCTCCTAAATGTCTTTGTTCCATGATTTATTACTGTTATATCTATCCCTGTAAAGAATTCCAAAGCTTTCATCATGTATCCTAGGTATACAGTTGATCCATAAGCCTGCTAGTTTTATTATTGGTATCTATTGGCCAATATTGCATGCAACAAGAGCTTCTTCCTGCGGTATGCAGAACCTAGATTATCACACGCAGGTTGCAAAATCCAGAGGTTTTAAAAATGATATAGAAATTTTGCGCAAAAGTTAAGTTTACTACCAGACTGAAATTGGTTCCCATTAATTCTTACTAATCCCCCCCTGTTGAAGCTATCCAGCAATAAATCTATATTTGGTCAACAAGATTAAATTCCTCTGAATATACACAAGTTCCCTTGCTATTTTACTTTGTCAAATTAACCCAGGACTTCGCCTAATCTTGCTGCAGATTGCATTTTTTCCAATAAAAGCATACTTTGGAGTGATTTGAAATGATCAATTCGAGAAAATGAACAGATACCAGAGAGTCTCTCTTGTTTCTATGGTTATAACCTAACCCTGTTAAATGGTCAACCTAGTAAGCATTTGAAAGTGTCTTTTTAGTTGCCATTCCTTTAAGCACTTCAGAAGTCTATAGTCAAAACACAGTTTGAATTTTAAAGTTTTTTTCTTGAAGTCTATTGACAAATCTTTTTATTTAAAAGGGCTTGATAATTGCTATAGAAATCGACAATGTAAATGGGGGCTCAATGTATACTTCTCAATGTGTATTGAAAAGTTGCAAGTTTGTTGGAAACGATTTAAATGACAGTTGTTTTCCTGTATTTTTTTAAGAGTGATTAAAAATGATCAATTTGTTAAAATGAATAAATACTAGAGTCTCTTTTGTTTCTATGGTTATAACTTATACTTCTCAGTGTGTATTTAGAAGATGTATATTTGTTTTGAAATGAATTTACTAACAGTTGTTTTTCTGTCTTTTTTTGTACTTTCAGAGGGTAAAGACACGGCCACAAATAGCAACAGCAAGTATATTGAAACATCAGCACTGTTAAACCACAATGTTGACGAGCTATTGGTGGGAATTGTCAAACAAATTCGAATCTACCACAAGTGGTTTAAAAGACAATCAATGAAGAAACATCAAATTGACAAATTCAGGCTGAAAGACGGGGCAAGGGATTTCTTAAACAAACTTTTCAAAGGCAAGGAAGAAACATGTGATAACCTCCTGGTTCCCTAGAACATATAGGGTTGATTCTGGCTTTAAATCAAAGTTGATAGATTATCTCTAAGAAAAATACAAGATCAAAAAGGTCTTTGAAATGACAGGGGAAAAACAGCTAAAAAATTAATCACTGTCAATTATAACGTGTACAAAAACAAATTTTAAGTGATTGCTTGTTTTTGCTAGATGTTTTATTTTGATTAGTAAACAAACATGATGAAACATTCTTGTTTTGTTATGCTATTTATTGTAATTTCTTTGAAAACAGATGTTTCATGATATATATTAACAGAAATATCATTGCAAACTATTATATAAATGATATAGGGATAAATCAAAGGGGAATTATGAGACAGGCCTATTCTTGCCCTGCATAAACTAAGGTAGAAGAAAGGAGGGAGATTCAGTATGTCATGCTGATGAAATAAAACATCTTTAGTAGAGAAATATGATAGATATTCATGTATGTAAATAATTATAATATAAATTATTATCATAAATATTGTAAATAGCTTTTCAAGTGGGACGATATGTCAATACTCCTACAGAATTTCATTACTTGTGTAAATTTATGAAGAAAATTATATTTTGTTTAATAGTTGGAGAAGTGCAAATACTGTTCCAGTGTTCTGTATTGTTCTGTATCTCTGACTTTCATTTGTTTCAATGTCTGTAAAAGATATAATCGTCATAAGGCCAAATTGATTAGTTGGTCAATGGACTCATGTTCTTGTGAGTGTTTTTGTTATTCTTCAAAATTTTGCTTTGGTGTCAAATTTGGGCAGAAAACCCCAACAAAACATCCTTGTAAATACATATTTAGAAATAGAGAATAATGAAGAGATTATTTGTAATATATAAGATATTTGTGCATACTCCATTAAAATTGGAACACTTGCTCCTTTCTGTCATGTGGATGTATGAGTCTGAGTAAAGTCTAATTTACTTTATGATAAAAAAAAAAGTTTGAGAGACTGACCCAACTTTTTATGACAAAAATATCCATTGACCAACTTATCAATTTGGAAGGGTTTAACTTGTTATGTTGTCAATTGATTTGTGAATAATATAAGTTCATTGAAGAGTTGAGAATTAAATCGTAAAAATGTCTATGCTTTAAAATTATATTTTAAGATTTGTAAATACTCCACAGTTAATTATGGCTTTTGTGTATTGATATACAGACTATTTGTAAAAATGTTACAGTGTCATGTAATTACATAATTCATTGGTTTTAGTAGCACTTTTGTCCTTGCTTTGAAAATACAATTTTGGGTGTTAGGTAAAAGAGGACACTATGTCCCTCTAGTGAAAGATTAATTTGTACATGTATAAAATTGTATTATATTAATGAGCTGTGTTCATAAAATTACTTACTTGATTGAGTGTGATATGATATTTTGTAAATATTATGGATTATGATATAATGTAGAATAATATTGTAATTTAATTATAAAATATGATGGACATTTGAAGTTGATGTATGATTATTTTAACATTTTATATTTTGTGGCTCTTGAATATGTCGAGACATGCAACTTGTTGTACATATTACCGAATAAGTTATTGGTTCCAAGATTCATATTTGAGAAGAATTATTCAACTTTGGAACAATGTTATTTGAGATAATCGCTTACCTCTCAGGACGTTTCTCCCTCTACTAGAGGCTTGATCACATGAATGATCTGATGTTGGGAGAAACGTCCTTAGAGGTAAGCGATTATCTCAAATAACACTGTTCCAAAGTTGAATAATTCTTCTCAAAATTGTTGTACATACATGTATTTTAGAAAGCCACATATATGAAAGCATTGTATTAATATATAATAATTTTAGTGTTTCTGAATTTGTGTTATTTTACCAATGATTAAAATCCACCTGCAGATTATCAGTCACAAGGGATGAAGACATTTTTACAAAATATTTTCCAGAAATCATGTTTCTAATTAAAGCATTACCCCCTTAGCACTGAAGACCACAAAAAAGATAAACCTTGCCAAAAGTATGCTGTGTTTGTATCTCTAGGATTCTAATACAGTCCTTTTGTAATCATTCTGTAGAATTTATCACACTTATGAAAAGGCTTGCAAATAAAAAATGCTGAATTCAAAGAATCTGTTTGTCAATTTTGGTGCCAAAAATCAAGTCATTCTAGAGGGGGTGGGGGGGGGGGGGGGTTCTAATCCCAGAAAATTAAATCTTTAACAAACATAATATATTAGAAAATAGATTTCTTGAAGTAGCGTCATTTTGCGTGTGAGGGGGGGGGGGGGAGGAGGGAGTGAGAGAGAAAGAGACAGAGACAGAGACAGAATATATCCTATACTGTAAATATCAAAACCGTTTTATTTGCCAGAACTACATGATATCAAACCTGGATACACCTAGACAATAATTCTAAAACTTACAAAATACTCGATTAAAACATTCAAGAATTTATGTTAAATGTTAGTTCCATGGCTAAAAACACCCTTCTCGAAATAAAACATTTCCCATGCCACTGTCAAGACACGTGTGAACAAGGCTATTCTCAAAGGAGCCCAATGCATAGTAAACGACATGGCTGTTACGACAGGTAGGATTAATGTGTTTTTAAAATTCACAGTGTTTATCTTTATTATTAAAAAAGATATAAAAAAAAATGGATGGCCCCATAGGAAAATATGAAAACTAGATTTGTTTATTCTTTAGCACTGTTTACAACGCTTGTTAAACATTTGATCTATGGAAGATAAGTTCAGTTAGAACATATTGTAGTCCAATCAATACCTTCTTTCATACCCTGGGCCAGGTTCCTTGATCCTTCCTAATGTTCGAAAGCAATAGGGACCGATAGTTATGTAATATGACCATGAGAAAACACTTGAATCTGGTGCCAAACAAAGCAATACACCTTTTCATAAAGTAGTGCTTGGAAAAAGGTAGAGCTAATTTGCCTTTTTATCACATACAAAAATTAATGCCACATTGTTAAATGCTATGCTTTAATGAAAAGGATTATACTAATCCTTTGTCTGTCACCTGAATATTATATAACTATCACACCCTATTATGAATCTCTGGACCTCACTTATCATGTACGACTAAATTTCTATTATTGCTTACTTTTTGTTTGACTCATTTTGAAAGACTCTTTCTTTTAATAAACGACAAAATATATCGATATTTTAATATTCTAAAGTTTGTGCAATTTTTAAAATTTTCCAGTGCTATGAAGGCCAGAACGATAAACAAAAACCCTTTCAGTTTTAACATCGATTTTTTTTAAATTTTATTGCAAAATCAGTCTAAAATCGGATTTGCACAATTGATAGTGTAAACAGTCCTTTGATGTCACTGTCAATGTGTCATCAAACAACAACATTTGTGCTGAAGAGTTCCACCAAAGAATATATATGTTAATGTACTATCTTTGGTTCCACTACTTTACTAGAAAGGGGGGGGGGGGTCGAGGGATTCACTGGGACTTGGGGTTGACCCTTTTGAATTGTTTGGGACTTGGGATTTACAAATAGAATTCCTTGGGTTCTGGGATTTACTTGTTCTCTAGGATTGGGATTCACCCTTTTGAGAATTGTTTGGGATTTACCATTTGAATTTCTTGGGATCTGGGATTTATGGGTGAATTATATGGGATTAGGGATTTTAATTTTTGATTCTTTGGGATCTGGGATTTGAGATAGGGCCCCCCCCCCCCCCCTTAACCACATTGAACCTGCTTTTTTTTGTTATTAACGTTGTTTGATGCCTTAAAGCAGTAACAAAAATACTGGTATACAGTATAGAGAAGCAGTATACCATCTCCTCCCCCCTGTTGCTTTTGCTTAAAACCACCCGTAAGTTAATGCTTCCACTTCTCCACGCTTACCTGCTCATCAATATAAACATTTCAAGCGTTACTGAGCAATAGCAATATAATAGATAACCTGGTAAATATACTATGCCCGTACTTGAAGATCATAGTCCAAAACTGCATGTTAGAGATATAGGTCGATCTTCGTACACAAACTTCCTTTGTAAATAATCACCGTTTATCGAGCTTTCAACACGTTTTATTTTCGATCACTTTCTAGCAGCACAAGGAACAGTGTTCAAACAGTATGTGACTACTATAAACATTGGAGAGACAGAGGAAGAGAGAGTAATTCACTGAATCTAATGTAAGGTGTATGACGAAGTGTTGTGGAGCTATTGTTTTGATGAAATTACCACAAAGACTGCTGTTGTTTTCAACAGCTTTTGGATTCACTCTGATATATCTGATCTTTCTTCGTTCCTCTGGTTCAAACGACGGCGATGTATACCTTGAGTCGGACAGGGGTAGGTTAAATGACGGTCCGGGAGCCGGTCCGTACAAATCCCCAGAACGTAAGCTCAAGGAAGATCCTGTAAATGATATGGTGAAAGGAAAGCTGTCTCTCTCGGTTAATCCTACTGATGAATCAAAACACTTAACCAAAGAACATCCAGGAAGCACCCAATGTGACACTTTATCCAGACCCTCCTCTCCAGTTAAAGACACCAAATCTTGGCAAACTGTGATAGCAAACGGGACCTATGTATACTCGGCTTTTCATGATGGGAGAGATAAGCCCTTACTTCGAATCATGGGAGTCACATCCCTTTTTGAATCATCAGGGAGTGTTGAACTAGTGTGTCAATTCTGGTTCGAAGACAGTGACAAACCCAGCATTGTAAAGGCACAGCGAGATATTATACCTGAAACCCATAATAAAAAGTAAGTACCTTTAATAGACTATAATTGTTTACTAAGGCCGATCATAAATAAATGTTTGTTTCCTGTTGAGCTCATGGCTGAAAAAAAAGTCATGAGGGAGGGAGGAA
>JAVSBT010051003.1:0-17345 GCA_033118115.1 Pharyngocirrus eroticus
CCATATATGACAATGAAGTCTCGATAAGACAGAATTGACTGTAAGTGTAAAGTGTCATATATGTTGGTTCATTAATTTTATTTATGACTACCATGCCCTGGATAGTTTTTTTTGTCAATGCTGTTTGTTCATCTGTGTTAAAAATATACACATGACTCATATACATACGGCAAGTGCACACCATCAAGCAACTCAACATACAATGTATTGTACCTTTTTTTAATATTATTATTTTCCAAGCCTTCAGGCTAAGGCAAAGGGGAGTATGTATACAGTATATATATAATTATTCAATAAATCAAAATGTAAATAGTCCAATGCAAAGTAAACCTCTCCTGATGCACAGTAATAGATGATAAAATATTAATGATTTTTAACTATGCAGTGTGGTTTGCAACCTACATACATCTTTTGAGTCATCAATAATTCTCCTCAGGATTTTCTTTTTACATACTAGATAATAATTATGTAAACATTTATGATTATACTCCTTAGAGAATGGGGCATAAATCATTGGTAGCATGAGTTATGGTCCGGACACCTTTATGTGAGTGGTTCCGCTGTTTGTATTCCATTCATCAGTTTAGAATACTATCAATGTTCAGCTTGTATAACAGTCGTCTTCAAGCGTAACAAACAGTGACATTTTCTGACTATGAGAGATATTTTAGTACCAGTGTGTAGCCGAGACAAAAATATTGATAATTTTACACCATAATAGATTTCTGATCCCAGTTCCCAAAGAATCAAAAATCAAAATCCCAAATCCCGAAAAATCAAACATCATATAAGGACACCCCCAAATCCCAAATCCCATAGAATTCAAATGCAAAATCCCAAATCCCAAACAATTAGAATGTCCAATCCCAATCCCAAAGAATAGAGAATTAGCGGTGGTAAATCTTCCTTAGAATGATCGTATTCATTTTTCATTTCTATAGAAAGAATTCCTCAATAGGAAATTATGCACATATATTTTAAACAGTATAGATAAGTACTGAACTGCACCATTTCACATATAATATATTTATCATCAGATTTTAATACCCTGAATGAAAAATTTGTTATATTTTAAACAGTTTACATGTAAGTCCTAATTGTCCATCAGTCCCTCAAAAAGAACCAGACAGTTTGATCTCAGATATAAGGGTAGAGCTGTTAATCTTTAGATTTTACTCCATTCCTTATTACCAAAGTACTAGACAGTACAATTCCAATTCTAACCCTCACATCTAAAAGATTTTTGTATATTCTTTTTACTATTTTAAGGAAAAAAAGCTTAATATCATAATTATTATTATGATATATTCATTTTTTATTTATCATCATTACTATTATTATTATTAGTAGTAGAAGTAGTAGTAGTAGTTTTTTTAATTATCAGTATCATAAGTATTTTTATCAGTATTCTCTTAATTAGCATTCTAAAACTTTGCCTTTTCATTGCATTTTGATAAAAGATGATGAGGATTATTGCATGAAACAGAGGACACTATTGGATGAGCTTGTTGACATCCTCAGACAATATCCAGACAATGAACAAATCCTAAAGGTACAGTATACTTATTCAAACTCTGGATCTAGATCAGTCATGTGTATCTTTGGATTTTTTCTGGGATATCCTTAATGTAGTTTAAAGTAGGAGTTTCATATTTCAACGTCTTATTTTTTTAAAGGAAATCATTCAAAATGCAGAAGATGGCAGTGCAAGTGAAGTGAAGTTTCTTTTGGATGAAAACTCATATTCAGCAAATAAACTATATGATCGAGGATTAGATAAATTTCAGGTAGATATGAAAAGCTTTCATATTGAAAGATAGAATATCAATAAACTGATATTGTAAATGTAATATCCTGAGCTAGAGAACACTTGATCTGTTAGAAAAATCATTTGTAAGATTTGATTTATTTTCAACAGGGTGCAGCACTGTTTGCATTTAATGATGGTACCTTTGCAGACAAGGATTGGGATGGTATTAGACAACTGCAGAAAAGTGTCAAAGAAAAAGAACCTTTAAAAGTTGGGAGGTTTGGGCTAGGATTTAAGTCAGTTCTTCACATGACAGGTAAATATTTCGTGATTTGGAATGACTGTCGGTTACATGTTAGATGGGTGACCCCATTTACATTAATGAAGTGCTGTAGCTCTTGCATCTTGGTTTACCTCCAGACGTCTTGACACGTATATATATATATATATATGAAATACTCAAAAATTCTTAATTGACCTATCATATGAAAGAGAAAATAGTGATTTTAGTGTTGTTTAATAGTGATACTAGGTGGTAAATGGAGTCATCACTGCAATTAGTGGTACCATAATATCATTTTTCCGGTTGCTATTTTCCACTAATCAACACTATTTTAGTGAATAAAACCAACACTAATTAGTGATGAATTGGCATCACTAAATTTACTATTGACTCCAATTGACCACTTTTAAGTAAAATATTGTATTGTATTGTATTGCATTGCATTGCATTGTATCGTATGTATTGTATTGTATTGTATTGTATTGTATTGAATTGAATATACTAGGGTTATCTGTTCCGTTCCATAGGACTGATCTCCCCAGCGCTTTGGGAGAATAATATCACTAACAACGCTATTATTACGATTTTCTCTCACAGTGTACATAAGAATTTAACACAAATAATAATTTATAATAATTGCGACCATTTTGAAACTACATCTAACAAATAGACTTATTAATTGTCTTGTTTCTTTGTAAACTAAATGTATTAACCAGAACAGGGTGAAAAATTCCACAACGTCAATGAATTTCATTGTGAAAATGGTTTGTTTTAGATTTTCCAGGAGTTCTGAGTGGAAGAAAACTAGCTTATATGGATCCACATGAAAAGTTCTTTGACTTTCAGAATAGGAAAACCAGTGGAAAGATATGGAAATTTCCAAAAAAGAAAGATGACCTTCAAAACTTTCCAGATCAGTTTGAGCCCTACTTCAGTCAAACTCACTTTGGTTGTGAAAAATCTCTCTTTAAAGATGACAGATCAGAGGGATATCCAGCAACTCTGTTTAGATTCCCGCTACGTCAATCTGCATCGGAATTGTCAAAAACAGTATACAGTCCTAAAAGTGTGAGAAATCTTTTCAATGGCTTTGAGGCTGAAGCATATCTTGTGCCCTTATTTCTGCGATCTCTTGAGAATATAGAGGTCATGGAATGCCAGAACGGGAGTCATGACCCTAGTCTGAGATTTCAAGTCAAGGTCACCAATGTCCATCCGGATGATGATCATGTTGATCAAAGGAGAAGATTCAATCAAAGTTTAGATGGGAAAAATTGGCTTGAAAAACCTGTATCTATAACTTATCCATGTTGCATTGAAGTCACCAAGTATAAGGACAATAAAAGAATTGAGTCGTATCAGTTAACATGGCTGGTGAATCTTTACTGTGCTGGTGGTGATATGGGAGACTCTAAAATTCCAAAGCTTAAGGATCATCATGACATCCAGCAAGTCCCATTAGTTGGAATAGCATTGCCTTTGAAAAAATTGTCTGATAGAGATCCACGCTTCAGGACATGTGGGCATGAATTCTGCTTTTTACCTCTTCCAATAGAACAGCAGAAGAGTACATCAACAGGGCTTCCAGTTCATGTCAATGGTTACTTTGCCATAACTCCAAATAGAAGATCAATACGTTGGCCTGCAGGGGGACAGATTTTGGAAAAAGATATTCCGACATTATGGAATCAGTCGCTGATCAAAGAGGTTTTACCTGATGCTTATATAGATATGATAATAGCTGCTAGAGATCTTTCCTTGGAAGATGATGCCCAGCTTAAATTATCACCCGATGATGTTTACAATGGGTTCCCAAGCCTTAGTAAAGTGACAGACAACTGGCAAATACTACTAGAACCACTGTACAACAAACTGTGGGAAAGGGAGATCATCTTTTCAGAAGCTATGGGTGGACAGTGGGTCAAGGTTGACCAAGCCACTTTCATCGAATCAGACACACCTGAAGCAGTTATCAAAGTTCTCACTGAGGCTGAAGTCTATGTGGCGAGAGTTCCAGAGCATGTGTTGGAAGCAATCAACAAGTATTATCCACATGGGATTGACTTGGTTGGGGTGGATATATTGCTTGAATACATGGACAGAATCCCACAGATCTACCAAAATATTGAAGATGAGGAGAAGATAGAATTGTTGACCTACATTTTGAGAAAATGTACAGATTATGAAAAACTGGTGGGCCTAGAACTTATGCCACTCTGTAGTGGAGAGTTTGTATTGTTCGAAGGTAATTAACTTATACTATAAGTTATAGTAACATACCATTTCGTGGTTAACCACCTATGCTAAATGGGGACTCTCCTTAAAAAACAGAAATATTTTTTTATGTAAATGTAACTTTGTAAGTTTGTTCACACACTAGTTTTTTTTATTTAATCAGCAAAACTATATTGAAGAATAGATAATTTTAATTTTTGTTGTTTCATATAGTAATAAAAAAGTCCAATTATGTGGATCATGACTTGATGTTTCAGATTCTGATTCATGTAAAGACCAAGTGTATGTTGCTACAGCAGAAAGTCCAGCTGATCTCATCCCAGGTCACAAGAATCTTTTTGTTGATGTTCCTGATGTTATCCAAGCTGAATTTTATAAGCTTGCCGAGTCTGGTAAGTTGACAATAAACTATTGTTTCAAGTATATCTCAAGAATGTTATAATGTATAATGCTTTTTTGAGGCTAGGATCCATTACAAAGTACTATACTAATATAGTACAATCATGGAAAACATAAATTAAAAATGTTTATTGTTAAGATATAACATGGAAGTCTTGAATTGTATATTTGAAAAAAAGTCAAAATATGCTGCTTTTATGATGATATGATCTAATTGTCCTAGTAAGGAAGGAATTTAATATTAAATTCAATATAGAGACTCAAATCAGAGTCAACTGAGTCCAGCTTATGTAAAATTTCACCTGTCAAAGTGAGTCAACCAGCCACCTGGGATGATTAAAAGTGACTTCCCAAAGAGTCAAACTGACCTATTAACACTTTAATGAGTCAGTTGACTCTTGGGGAAGTCAATTTGACTCCAGAGAAAGTCATTTTGACTCTTGGGGAAGCCACTTTTTTAGTGAGCTTAATTAGTCAGTCGACTCTCTTTAACAGCTGACGGCCGGCCTCCCTTTTAGTGGTCAATTAAATTGGCTCTCTGTGAAAGCTATAATGAAAATGCCTTTGATCCTAGGTAAGACACAAGTCTGTATGCTTACACCTGAATCTCTGGTTCATTTACTACCGAAGACTTTACCCAAATCATGGTCAATGCAAGATCAAGTTCAGTGGAAATGTGGACAATCAAAAAAAGAACCCCCTGAAGAATGGCTACAGCTTATATGGACATATCTTCATGACAATTTCCAAGAATCCTTAGAAAGCTTTGAACCACTGACATTGCTACCACTGGCCCAAGATAAAGCATGCATCACTATGGTTTCCATGAAAACACCCACAAAGTTCATACTGGACAGATATGAAGACTACATTCTCTCTGGTGAGATGGAATTGGCTCTAGAAGCTCTTGGAATATGTGTGACAAAGACTGAAAATATACCAAAGTATGTCCTTAAACATCCTGGGGTAATCAACCACTACATCTTCAAACCATCACCTAGAAGTGTACTTCAGATTCTAGCAGACACCATTGATGTCCAAGGTGAAGGTCACTGGAGGGAAACTTTTGAAAAGTTGAGCACTTCAATCAAGCAAGAATTGAGGAAATATTTAGCAAAATGCGAATTGATGTATTTTACTAAGCAAGTTGAAGAAGCTTTGAAGAAACTTCCTATTTTTGAATCCATTCACAAGATTGGAAGTGGTCAAAAAGCAGACTTTGTTGCTGCAAATGATGTCACAGGAGGTCTTGTGTATTATGGATATAATGTCAATCCACCAAAACAATACATTGACCTTGGGAAAGATGATTCTTCAAAAATACTTGCTGATGTGCTTAAAGTGGAGGAAGTTAGTGTAGCTAGCTTTCTTTTAAGTGACATGCTACCAGCTGTGGCTAAAGGTCACTACAACAAAAAGCAAGAAGAGGAAATACTTCTTGTTACCTTACAAATGCACAAGAGTCTTGTCATGAACAATGGACAAATTGCAAAGGAAGTGGGAAATATGCAATTCCTACCAACAAAGTCAAGTCATAAAAAACCTTGTGAGCTATTTGACCCATGTGACCAAATATTGCAGAGGATATTCGCAGTTGAAGATGTATTCCCAGGAAATCCTTTTGATGCACATTCACTTAGAGAAGTTCTCGGACATATTGGCCTCAAAGGGAAAGAGAAAATTACTGCTATAGATATCTTTCATGCCTGTTTAAAGATTGAACAACATTCCAAATCGGTGGAGAACAGGGCAGTCATTATGGATAAAGCAGCTTCTGTTTTGGAGATATTGGCAGAGGACGCTTACTTCCTAACCAAGCTGATTGACAAAGAGCACACCTTGACAGAACACCTCATAAAACTGAAGTGGTTACCAGTTCAGGAAAAGCCAAGAAATGCGTACCCAGACATTGTTCCCTGGTTCAAATCACCTGCGTTTGTAGTGCAACCATGTTGTATCATGCCTGACGAAAAAGCTGACATCCTTGGTTCTGTAGTTCCAGTTTTAGGGATAAGTCTGAATGCCCACTTGGTGTCTACACTGCAGATTGGCAGTAATATCACACCAGAATTGATTTTCAAACACTTGAAAAATCTTAATAAGGTATACAGACCTTCACACAAACTAGAAATATTAAAAATTGTTCAAAAGTGTTATGAGGCTTTGCTTGATTTTGATGGAGAGGAAGTAAAGAAAGATGCAAAATTGTATGCAAAAATTCCTTGGGTTTGGCACGGGGATGGATTTAAGAAAATACAGCACATGGTTTTACAAGAATGCATCCCCAGGGTGGACTTGATGCCATATGTACAAGTAATTCCCTCAGAAACCAGGTCTTTCGAAAATTTGTTTGAGAATTGTGGCATGAAATCTAAGTGCAGTGTAAACACGTTCCTCAGAGTATCGAACATGATTAAAGAAAAGCATGAGAGAGGAGACAAGATTACTCCTGAAGATGTCAGTAATGATCTACGAATAGCCAGCAACATCATACATGCTGTTATAGGCAGTATTGGAACAGCAGACTGTCCTGAACTTAGTGCTGAAATGAAGAAAAACCTCATGATCCCCACAGCTTGGTCTACAGATGCTGTGCTATGCATGGCGGCTGTGAGTGAGTGCACATACTGTGATAGAGAATGGGTAAGAAAAGGGTTTGATCCAAAATATTCCTATGATGGAGAAGAAAAGGTCAATTATGTACACAAAGAATTCTCAGATGACACTTGCAAAGATTTAGGAGTACCTTCCCTTACTAAAAGGATGCTGCACACTAAAGACTGGCCCGTCCAAGATTTTGGTCAAAAGCGGGATTTGCCAGCACAGCTAAAGAACATTCTACAATCTTATGCAGATGGTTTTGCACTTCCTAAAGAAATGATTCAAAATGCAGATGATGCAGGGGCAACTGAAGTGCATTTCTTATACGATGAAAGAGACAATTCTGCTCACAGGACTCGATTGATTGATCCCATGTTGGCAGAGTGCCAAGGTTCTGCTCTATGGGTCTACAATAATGCAACTTTCTCTGAATCAGATTTACACAATATCATAGATCTTGGAGCAGGAAATAAAGCAAGCGAAAGTGGAAAAATTGGGCGTTTTGGATTAGGTTTCAATGTGGTATACAATGTGACTGATGTTCCAAGTTTTGTGACTGGAAACCAGTTTGTCATGTTTGATCCGCACATGAAGTACATAAGAAATGTTTCAGCAGATACTGGATTTAGAATTGAGCTAGACAGAAATAAAGATTACATACTTAATTTCAGGGATCAATTTGTGCCATACAATGACATTTTTGAGTGCAGCATCCTTTCAAAAGAAAAGAATTACTTTGACGGTACACTTTTTAGATTGCCTCTCAGAACCAAACGACAGGACAGCTTGATCAAAGAGGAGCCATATGACAGCAGAAACATTATTGAACTTTTCAAGTTATGCATTGACAATGCACAGCATCTTTTACTCTTTACACAAAATGTTTTGAAAGTGAAATTCTTTTATCTACCAAGACAAACAAATGACCAAAAGCTCAAACCTCAAGAGTTATTCACCATCGTGAAAAATCCGGTGAAACTGCTGAGAGAAATTGACATTTCAGTCAATCTTTCATCAGAACCATACAGGAAACTTGAGGCCAAAATGCAGCGTTTTGTTAGACAGTGTAACTTTCTGAAAGCCTGCAGTGATCTACAGGACCAAACCTACAAGACAGAACCAGACCCTGTCATGGAAGACCTCAAGATTGATGGTCCCAAAACCAGTACTCTTTTTGAAATCCAATTCAACGTTTCCCAAGATGGTGTCAACTTCTTGAGCACTGACGTGAAAAATGAAACGTATACGTGGATGGTGTCTTCCTACATGGAAACACAACTCAGAGAGTACATCGGTAAAAATGCTTCAAAATTGATAGGATACTTGCCTTGTGGAGCTGTTGCTGTCCAATTACAGAAATCAGGAACTGGAGAGTATGTGCCAGTCTCTATGGAAAACCATGGAAAGGTCTTCAGTTTTCTGCCACTTCCAGTACAGTATGGATTGCCAGTACATATTAACGGTCATTTCGCAATTCAGTCTGACAGACGCCACTTGTACGAAGACTGTCAAGATGATCTGGACAAGACATACGCGACATGGAACAAACATTTGTTTAAAAGTGTACTTTGCAAATGCTACTGTCTCCTTTTGGAAGATATCAAAAGAATTTTGCCAAAATCGCTTCCAAAATATCATCTATTGTGGCCAAAACTCAATTCCAGCTCTGATATCCAGCAAGTCAGACAGTCACACCCGACTTTACTTATCAAGAGCTTCTACAAACAGTTGTCAACTGGACTAAGGGCTGCATATTTCTCTGATGGCAAAAGATGGTTTACAATTCACCAATTGATTTTTCTTCATCCTTCTCTAAGACAAAACCCTGTGATTGGAGATCTGTCTCAGAAAGTCTTGGAAACCTATGAAATGGATTTTGCGGCATGTGCTGTGGATATGGAAGATTTTGTATTAGAAGCAATCCAGTGGGCGGGATTTGAATCTGTTGCTGAAAAAAAATGTTTTAACATTGAGAAATTCTTCTCGAATCTTGTTATCTCAAAACTTAGCACAATCATCCCAGAGTTGAGAAATCCTTTGATTTTATATGCTCTTGACTACCAAGAAGCGCAACTTCAAGATATGCTGAAAAAGTCTAAATGCATACCGGTCACACCTGAAGGTGAGACTTTGGAACACCCTGGAAGATTAATTCATCCAAACGCTGAAATCACCTGTCTCTATCATGCAACAGACAAGAGGTTTCCACATGGAAAAGATTTCTGCAAAGATAACAGGCTACTTGTGTTAGAATCCTGGGGAATGAAAGCTCATACCTACGCTCTTGAATGGGAAGACATCACAGAAAGGGCGGTATCTATTGGAAGACTTTCTGTAGAGGAGAAAAACGATGCAACAAAGAGACTGGTCAATCTTTTCCGTGTGATGGATCAGAAACTTCATTTGGATAGCAATGATTGGAATAAAAGAAGTGCCAAAGAAGAGCTTCTTAAAATAAGATTTCTTCCCATTTTGCAGAAACCAAACTTCATGCCGAGGGATATGAAGTGGGGGGGTGCACAATATGATACAATGCTTTCTCCTTCAGAACTGTACCAGAAGGAGTATGCACCTCATTTGTGCTGTGTCGCACCAATCTTCAATGAAGCTGAATTAGGTATAACTTCACTTGTGAAACAGTACCTTGACTTTGGAAAAAGGAAACCTACATCAGAACAAGTTGTTCAGCAGTTACTACAGTTATGCAGACTGTCACTACAGAATGTCTCTCCTAGAGGAGTAGAAGAATTTTACAGAATGATTACAGCAGTTTACAGCTTTTTAGAGAAAAGACCTGACTTCCAAAATTTCTTACACCCACTTTATGATAGGCCAGTGATACTTGTTGAGAACAATTTTGTTCAGCCAGCAAGAGTTGCGGAAATTTTCTCTAGAAACTGTGCCCCATATTTGTATCAGCTGCCTCCCTACTACACACAGAGCTACAGTAACATTATGCAAGCTTTTGGGGTCAAAAGAGCATTTTCTGTTAACGATTACATTAATGCTTTGAATGAAATGAAGCAGCACAATGGTATGGGGGAGCTAGGAGATGAAGATCTCTCTTCCGCTATCACTATCATACAGGGCCTTGTAAATTCAAAAGAAGGTGGGGGCAAACCTGACTTCACTAAGAATGGAACAATATTTTTGCCAGATGAGAAAAGGGTACTAACTGCTGTAGAAGAATTGCACTACCCTAATGCAGAGTGGATGAAGAAAAATAAGCACATCAAGTACACTCATCCTGGGATCACTGAACAAGCTGCACAATTTTTAGGTGTCAAGATGCAGAGACAGCAAGCCCTCCGCCGTTATGCAAAGGCCATGCCATTTGGCCAGCAAGAACAGTTGACAATCAGTCTAGCCAGAACTTTAAGATACTATTCCAGAGATTTTGAAATTCTTAAGGAATTACTTCAGAACGCAGATGACGCAGGGGCTACTGAATTCAAGCTTATCATTGACACTAGAACTCATGAATGTAGAAGAGTTATCGGGGACGAAGATATGTGGAAGGAAATACAAGGGCCTGCTCTTTGTGTTTACAACAATGCTCAATTTACAGAAAAGGATCTTGATGGAATCAAAAACTTTGGTATTGGATCTAAAGGAAAGGATTCAAAGAAAATTGGACAATATGGAATAGGTTTCTCTGCAATTTATCACATAACCGATGTCCCCATGTTTATGACAAGAGGGTCTGGAATTGGTGCAGTTGGAGAATTAGAGGGACAGGTATTGTGTATTTTGGATCCAAACTGCTTGTATGTCCCTGAAGCAAGTACATCAGAACCAGGAATCAAGATAGATGATATGGAATCCTTGGAAGAAGATTTTCCAGATGTTTACAATGCCTTTAAGTTTGAAGGCATTCCTATGGCAGACAAGTATACCATGTTTAGATTTCCACTGAGAACAAAAGAAGCTGCTGGAAAATCACTAGTAAGCAAAGAATCCCTTAGCCTAAGAGGACTCAAGGATATCGTCTACAAGTTTAGGGAAGAAATGATGGATATGGTACTATTCTTGAACAACATTAAGAGGATAAAGGTACTGGAAATTGGCAAGCATCATTTAAATGAACTGGATTCAATAGATGCAAAAATCAAAATTCGTGATCATTACATGGCAAAAGATTTCAACACAGCCGTTTCAAAGGCTGCAAAATCATTGGGAAGCAATGACCTGTCTGTGCTTAGGATCCAGCCTATGCATTTGACCTATGAAGTTGATGTAGTGCGTAGAGATGCTCTAACTAAAAGCTGGCTTGTTGTACATTCATTAGGATACCCAGCTTCTACTGCATTTCCAGAGAGTCTGAAAGGCAGGATTGGATCAAAAGATGGTATTCATGTTCTACCAAAAGGAGGTGTAGCATTATTACTGAAGACTATTTCTCCAAGTTATAAAGATCAGGTTGCACCCACTCAAGTGTATCGTCCCTACTGCTACATGCCTTTGCCTATGCAGACAGATTTCCCAGTGCACATTTCTGGGCATTTTATGCTTGGATTTGAAAACAGACGGCAGATATGCATGGAAAAGGAAGCTGGTCATCCTTATGACTGGAATGTATTTCTGTTACAGCATGTGATTGCATCTGCCTATCTAAAGCTCATTGAAACATATAAGACCCACGTCTTTGACAAGGAGGATGGCCGTCCTTGCATTGTATTACCAGAATCAACAATGAGATTTAAATGGTGGAATTACATGAAATATTTTCCAGCACTCTCTGAAGGTTTTTGGAGTCATGTACAAAAGGGTCTCTATCAACAATTGTATGAAGCCAGTGTAGAAGTAATGCCGATAGTTAGACCTGTATGGCAACGAGATTTCAGCACTGTGAACCTAAGACCAAATTCACAACAAAACACAAATCCACAAGATAAGGTGTCTATTGAATGGGTATCCTTGCACCCTGACGGAAATGAAGAAACTGTCTACATAGATGACCTTGAAGAAGTCATGGGCGGAACAGGAGATACAGTGTATCATAAACACATGGAAGAAGCATTTTCGATGTTATCTTTTAAAGATTCAAAAAAAGCAAAAGAATCTGATCTCCTCAGAGGATTTTTGTTAAGAGCTGGATTGAATCTTGTCCAGCTTCCAAAAGCCATGTCATCAAAATTGAAGGCTACCTTTAGAGATGGTGGGTATCAGATGGCATCCGTTACCCCAAAGGATGTATTCTTGTTTCTCTTATCAACAGAGAAAGGAGGGCCATGCTATGTGGGGAACATTCCATGTTCAATATCAGAAACGGCATTCATTAGTTCAACTACGCTTTTGACTGTTATCTTGTATTGTAAATGCATCAACTCCAAAACTGTTGCACATTTACCAATATGCATGTGTGCCGATGAGAAGTTGAGAAAGTTTTCCGATGAAAACCCACCATACAGCAACAAGTTTGCATCACTGTTTCCATCTTGTGGTGAAAGATTTATTTCAAAGGATGTGGAGCTTTGCTTTGAATATTCTCTGACAAACCCTGATTTGGAGATGGCAAGTCAGATGCTGGAAATATGTTTTCCACAATTAAATACCAATGATGAAAATGCCAATCAGCTTCACTGGAATACTATGATAGATTGGTTTCAAGAGTTTTGGGCATTTGTAGAAGTCAGTACCAGACCACAGTTAAATTCATGGTTGAAGACAGATGAAAAGAGGAAGCAGCTCCAACAAGTCCTTAAACCTTTGAATGACTGGCGACTGGTGCCAATAATCGAAGCTGGAAAAAGTAACCTTATTGCACTTGAAAGTGCAAAGTCTGTTGTGTGTTATGGCACTCAGGTTACCTCCGTCCAAAATTACAAAATGGTTGAGATTTTAAGGAGATTACAAATGCCAGAATTGGATACTAGTCCACTGAAAGTGAAACCAGAAGTTGAGAAAATGATGAAGACATTAGTGACAAGCGTAGAAAATCCTGAGGCTGTTCTTGAAAATCTTTCTTTAGCATTAGCTAGAGATGAAAGTGTACTGTCACCTGAAGACAAGGAACTTCTTCTAAAGTACATCACAGATAACATCAGCTCACTTCAAGGAAATGAAGCAAACAAAAGAATGATCGGCTCTTTGCCTTTGTACACAAATATTTGTGGTTTAGATGTTTGCCTAGAAGATTGTGTTGCATATACACTACCAGAGGGCATGCCTGTAGATGAAATGGACACCTGGAGGCAACAAAAGGATATCATATTCCTTGAGAGAAAATCAACAGTTGCAGAATTGTACAAGTACCTTGGTTGTATGGACATGACAATTTCAGAGCTGTACTGTAAGTTCGTATTCCCACAGATGTCCATCGCAGGATTTTTGTCAAGAGAAGCCAAATACAACCACTTATACTTTATCTTCCAAAATCTTGAGGTGATGAGCATGACATACTTGCATGGAAGACAAAGGGGTTCTGCAATTATGAATAATGCAGAACAGATGGAAATACTGACCAATTTGAGAATGATACCATTTATCGAGACAGAAAGTGGAGACATGTTAAGTGCACAAGACTTGTGTGATCCTAAAAATCAAGTATTCAAAGCTATGCTCTCAGATCAAGATTCATTCCCTCCAACTGCTCCGGGAGAATTTACAAAAACCGAATGGCATAAATTCCTTATTGAACTTGGGATGCAGACCAAAGTTACAAAAGAAATGTATCTTTCATTTGCAAAAAAAGTAGAAGCAAAGGCAAAATATATGCCAGATGATGAGGTGAGAACACAGTCCAAAATTCTAGTGGAACATCTTTGTGAGGTCACAGGTTTTGATGAAGAGAATGATAATTTTCTACAAGATATTGCATTCATCAATTTCATTGTCCCTGCAGAAGTCTCAGAGTCAAGATGTGCTCTACATCTTCCGTATGGATCCACAGATGGAAGCCCACAGTTTACTTCATTCAGTGAGGCAGCCTCCAGTAGTGCAATGGATCTTATATGGACCACAAGGAATATTTTGCCTGAATGGGCCAATCCCATGAATATGCCCCTGCATCAAAATGACAGGCAAAAACTGGCAAAAAAACTTGGGTTTGAGGGGCAGCCTAACACTTATCATGTTAGAAATCACCTCACTAAACTTTCTGACCATTTGAAAAACAATCCAGAAATACTGCAAAGAACTGGTTTCAGAGTTAAATTGGCAGAAGAAATATTTACCCATATATTTCAATATTTCCAAGAGACTTTAGCAGATGAGAACAGTGCGACTCGAGATATCCTGAAGAACCTGCAATGCGTTCTCATCAAAGAACAAAAGATTTTGGTGAAACCAAGTCAAATGTTGATAGACACTGAAGGCCACAAAGAACTCTTACCATATATTTACAAAATGCCAGCTGCTTACCAAGAAGTGAAAGTATTCTTGCAAATGATTGGAGCACATCAAATGCCGTCTTTCAAATTGTATGCTGATGTCATCGCTACAATCCAACAAAAAAATAAAAACAGAAGATTGAACCCTAACAACTTAACTTTGGTGTACAAGGCAGTGTTCAATCTGTTTCATACTTTGGAAACAGATTATGATGGGACTCTGTTCCTGCCAGACCAAAGTGGTCATTTGGTGGCTTCTAACAAACTTGTATACAATGACGCCCCCAACTTGAGGGAGAGGATTCAAGACTTTAGAGAGCCCATTTTATTTCATTTGGCAGAATGTGGGATAAAGACACACAGCTTTGCTACTATACTAGAGAGACTTCCTGAAAATATACGGCCTGGTTTTATGTCACACATTGTTGTTGAAACTTTAGTTTCTCCAGCTGAACTTGCTGCTGGTGCAGCGGGTACACATTTGCAAGCTAGGTTGCGGTCTGAACAGTTTTCCAATGCATTAAAAAGACTGGTTTTTCACAACTCTCTGAGAAGAGATGAGGCTCGCATGGAAAAGAACCTCAGTGTAGTGAAAAATATTGCTGTGTATACAGGAAATGATGTCATTACGCAACTAGAATACAATGGAGAAATGGTATCAAATAGTCAACGATCTCATAGCTGCTATGTGAAGAAACCAACTATGCAGCAGCTGAATGAAGTGGCAGGAGGTGAAACTGTTAGTCATCAGTGGCAATTATATCTCCCTTCCAAGACACATTTGGGCAGTGATATTTTGGTGAGAATCCATATTTGCACCTTAAGTAATAAAATAGTTTGGCTTCATATTTGCCCCCTTTTCTTTTCTTAATGTATTACTAAAGTATGTCCTGTGAAATGTCTGTGTAGTTTAAAGAAGGGAGTAATCTTTCTAAAGCTGAATCTCGTAGTTTTTACTCAACAATATTTCTATACGTTTTTTAAAATTGTATACCATTTCAGATTGTGGTGGCAGAGGCAATTAACGAAGTGATGGAGAATGCGCTTGGTCGTTCAATCTTGTATCTTATTCCAGTATTGGCCAGAACCTGTGAAGACAGTGAAATAGAGGCAGTTCTTGATAACATGAATATCAAAACAATTGATGATGTGGAAGTAGTACAGACCCATGATATACACAGAAATCTTCCATTGGTTGGTTCCAGTCTGAACCCAGATGACCTTGACAGTCTGACACAAACTTTTAATCCACACCAGAGGGGGCAACAGATTCAAGGGATGTTCATTGCCTATAAAGCTAGTGAAAACCACCCATATGTTTATGGGCAGCTTTTAGGCAAAGTATGGGATGATGAATTGCAGTATTGCCTTGTTGACATTGGAAATGGGCAAGAAAGAATCAGAAAAGACAATCTTTACTTTTTTGATGATTAGCAATGCTAATTTCATCATAAAAAGAGACAATTCTAAAAAGAAAACTTTTTGATATCAGGTAATTAAAGTCTATCTACAGGCTATGATATTATTTAGTGTTCAGATATTAGTAATTCACATGTGCCAAGCAAATATAGACAATGAATACACTCAGTTAAGGAAGGGAAATATTGTACCAGGTTTAAAAACTATCTTGGTCATAGAACTTGTAATTTGATTCAGTCCATTATTTTTACATGTACATATACATGTAAATGATAGGCAACCTCATTTTTTGCTCACTAGTTGGCACCATGAGTACTATAGGTCTAAGATGAGTTATGATATAGCTTACAGTGTGATAAGTGTATGAAAAAGAAGAAGAAAATCTCTGTGAAATACCTCATCAAAGGGATGATGCTGTGTTTAATCCTATCAAAAAAATCAATGTTTTTTAAGAATATTATATTTCTAAGACTTGATGTATGTGAGTAGTAAGTAAACAATTTCACTGTGTGTGGTGAGTATTATTTTCAATTTGGAATCTTATAGATTTATTTATAGCTTACTAAACAGTTATCTACTTGTTAATTTTCTTGATAGAAACATATTAATCAAACTCTTTCAAATAAATCACAAATTTGAATACTGAATATTGAGTTTAAGAGGTCACTTTTTTCAAGTTTATATTCACTGGAGAAACTTCCATAACAATCTGAGATATACAACATAAGACAAACCTAGTGAAGCACTCACCACAATTTTAAGTGTGTTTCTGTATACTTATAAGTTTAGTATTGTTGTTGCCGTGCCTTTGGGTCTTTTGAATTGAAATTTCAGTTCCATCTCAAGTTAATCTTGAGAGGGGATTTGGGGATTCTTTGGGAGATATATTTTCTCAGAAACTGAGATTTAATAGTTCCTTGGGATTTGGGATTTACTATTTGACTTTCTTGGGATAAGGGATTTTTTTATATTCTGTGACTGTGACTCAACATTTTCTGGGATTGGTATTTGAATATTTGGCCTTAAATTTTCCATCAGAAAGTTGAAAGCAATGTTTATGGACCAAAAATTGTAATCATCCTTTCTATATACTACTCAAAATTTGCTTTGCATCATCTACATTTTTCTTGATAAAATCTTCAAAAAAAATTTAATCAATTTCAAATTTCAAACAGAACTTCATTTCTATAATACCTTTAAGGCTGTGGTGAATTAAAGGTGGGTTATTAAAAGTAAGTAGGTCAATTTTGATTTTTAGAGATTTAAACCCTGTTCTGTGACCTGGAGGGGCCTGCTAATTTTAAAAACAATCAGTATTTTAGTGACT
>JAVSBT010051114.1:0-14746 GCA_033118115.1 Pharyngocirrus eroticus
CACAACTTTTTTCTTGAGCAATTACTGAAAGAAAAAATGCAAACATATTAATTTTAACCTTAAAAAATGCCAAAAAAAAACAAATCACTTTTTTTTTACAAAAACTCCTTCAATTTTTAATATATTAAAATACAAAAATAAACTCAGTTTTACAGCATGTTAATAGCTTCTAAATTGTAATTTATATCAATGTTTTCATTCTTTGTTTTTTATTAGCTGCTGAAAGAAAAATATATTGACCCAATTTTTGCATTTTGGATGAAATGTCAAAGTTTGGTACATTTTTGTATCTTTCAGTAACTAATTAAAAACAATGAACAGCAACATTGAAATGATTTTGAAGTTATAAACATATTCTAAATTTAGAATGTGTATGTACTTTGATATCTAAAAAAATTCAAGGAATTGATTCAATTTTTGCAAAAAAAAGTTGCTGTTTTAAACATGTCAACTTTTTTGTTCAAAGGAAAATGACCTTTCATTAATATGTATGTGCACAATGAAGTGCTGAAACCAAAAATGTATACTTTATTGGTCAAAAATGTGAATTCCTCAAATATTCATAAGCAAAATACAGAATTTTATAACTTTGCGTGGAACAAGAAGATTATGGGATAGAAATATGTATCAACATTTAATACTGATACAACCCAGACCCTGGTTAAAAAATACATTCAGTGAGGCTACTTAACAGTAAACAGTAAAAAAGGTTAATTATGAGTTGTTGATAAGTCTAATTGATTGGCAGCATTATATAGTAGGCTTTGATTGCGGTTGCTATAAATATGCAGGCATCAACACAAGGCCATATACGCCATGGTTCTTTCACTGTGAAGGCTTCCATAAATTGATCAGTATGACTCTAATCATTTTGAGAAAAGTTGAAAATCAATAACATAAACCTGCTACACATGGATGAGTTTTTAAAAATTCCAATAGAAGGTATACAGCAAAAGGTTAAAAAGATTGCTTGGCTAGATTGATTTTGTGACGTAGTCGAGTAACATATGACAATTTTAATTTATGCACAAGAGCAAAGTGAGAAATGAAGATGAAGAGTTCTTTTAAAACAGTTGTCTTCGAATAGTGCAAATTCAATATAATTCTATGTGGGTCAAATAAGTACATAAAGGAATGAGTTTTGTTTTTTCTTTTTAAAGGGATTTGTTCTATTTTCCAATTTTCTGCCTCTGTTATTTTTTAATCAAAGTGTCTATTTTGTTTTTTCATAAATTTTATATTGCACTTGTTTACTATTAATCATGATTGAATCCCTATGACGTGAGACCACCATTTTGGATCTGTCAGATACAGAAATGTAGTGATTATTTAATGTGTTTGACATAATTAACTTCCACCATTTCTTGCTGTGAGAATATCAAGCCTCAAAGTATTCTTGTGGGCTGGTTTTTTTTTTTTTTGAAATAGGAGAGATAATTTACAATCAGCACACAGTGACTTACTTTCTAACTGTAAATAGACATTTATCATAACATATGCTATCATAATACTTTGCCCATTGTTTGTATCTACATCAAGAGTATAGTGACTTGTTATATTTGGTTTGCTACAATGGATGAATGTTTGGTATTGATATTTCCATCTTGTTAAACATATCTATATGTATAATCGAATGAGCTTCATCCTTTCAAATGTTATCATTATTGCCTAAGTATTGATTTCCATTTATAATGATATCCTTGTAGTGAATGGGATTTTTCTACGAACGGTTTTATTTTTCCTATTTCATATAAAATATATATTGTGATAAAGGATATGAAATTCAATAATATAAGGATTAGGATAAATTTGACTTTTGAAAGATGGTGAATGAACATATTTAATTTATTCATTAACATTGTAACAATCAATCCATTCTTACTTTTCCACGGCTGCTGTAGTGCACATTTTATTAGTGTTATGTGAGCATTACATGAGTATAAGCTTGTATGATTACATCAAATATCGTCATGGTGTAATTGATACTAGTATATTTTAAATTGTTCAATCAGTCAAATATGCAAATGTCAAATTGCAGCTGCCTCAGTTCATTAAAGTATGATTAAAGTACTTTTGCTCGTTATTATTTGATTTCATCAAATGATTAATTATAAATCTGAATAGTCAGACAAAAAAGGTTGAAACAATAGAAAACATGTCGTGTCACACTGTTCATTTACATTTTACTCTAAATGCCTAATTCATTTACATTCTCTGATTCTATAGGTGGTCTAGATGATGCCCTGAATAATATAATAGATATGTGTCATGATCAACAAGTGCCATTTGTTTTTGCTTTGGGGCGAAGGGCCTTGGGCCGCGCTTGTGCCAAGCTAGTGCCAGTCAGTGTTGTAGGGGTATTCAACTATGAAGGATCAGAGGTAAGCTATGAAAGCATTCCTGAAACTGTTGGATTCCATTTTGTTCCCTGGAAATAAAGAATAAGATGTACTACCCAATATTTGCACCCCATATATAGTTGCTAAAGAAATTAAATACCTTTGTTCCTTTTTTTGCAGGAAAACTTTAATAATTTGATGTCCTTAACAGAGAAAGCTAGACAAGATTATCATGAAATGATAGATTCTTTGGCAAAAGAAATGAATGATAACCCTAACAAAGCCAGCAACACGTTCCCACATTTGTTTGCTCACATGGGACATTCCCGTACTCCTTCAGCTTGCAGTGCAATTTCATTTACAAGCAGTATCTTATCGGAACCTATCTCGGAAAACTATCCACACTCAGAGCCAGAAACTGATAGCCGTGGTTACGAAATAGTCAAAGAAGCCCCTAAGGTTGAAAATTTAAAAATTGAAACAGAATTGGCTAATATCAGTCACAGTATTGAACCAGATGAAACTATGAGTCCCCTCTCTTCGTCAGGAGGCAAAGTAGGAGCTTTGGGAGAAATTGATGAAGGACATGAAGCAGATACAGAAGATTATAATGAATCTAATCCTTCAAGGAAGAGGTGGAATAGTGGAAAAGACAGTGTCAAAGAAATCAATTTCAAAGAAACTGGAAGTACAACAAGTAGTAATGCAAGCAGTAAGGGGACATTTAGTACCATGGAAGTGAAAGAAGATGACACAGTTAATGACTTACCACACATTGATTCCATTCATTCCTCTGCGGTTGATTTAAACGCAGAGATTTTGTCCACACATTCTTCAAAAACTCTTGATCTCAATACAGATGTGCTATCAACACATTCTTCCAAAACACTTGGGGAAACAGGAACTAGTACCCCCAAAATCACTTCAGATTCACCCATTCCTACAGAGTCTAGAGACTCCAACCCAGGGAGTGGCTCCTTGAGACAAAAAACAATAGACAAAAAAGAAAGAATTGAGTCATGGGTTGCTGACACCCAACAACAAATGAGTAAATTAAGTGTGAATAATCATGACAACGAACAGGAGCCTTTTGTTTCAAACTGCATCAACCATAATGAAGAAGTGAACAATTGCAGTAAAATGGACAAACATATGCAAGAGGATAATTTGAATGAGAATGGGCAGACAAACTGTTGTAGTGTATGTGATGCTCAGAACAGTGCTGCCAGCTAGCGGATTGCAAGGAAGTTGAAATAAGACTATAAGATAACAAAATAAAAAATACTTGGACCTTTACAGCAAATGAGAAACCCTGTATTAACTATCTCAATGTAACTGGATTGCATTTACAAAATATACCTGTTGATCCCCACAAGTGAAAATCTCTTGTATGAAATTGAAATTAGTGGAGAATTTTTTTATATTGTATATTTTGTGATTGCCCAGGAAACAGCAGCAGGGCACATGTCATGTGATTTGACTAAGACTTTTCATCTGAGACATTCCTTAAAAACTTACAAACTGTACTTTTGCAGACACTAATTTAATGTTGATGTGTATTGAACTCACAGAAGCAAGCAAAATGGAAGGAGATATTTTGTCATCAACAAATTACATGTGGCATTGTGAATTTTCATTTTTCAAATATTCCCAAGATCAAGTATTGTGGACGATATTAAAAAATTAAAAAAATTGTAGGATGGATATTTTTCATGAATTATCAAATATTACAACTATTCATACTACTTAAAGAGGACAGCAGTTTTGAATTAAACTGTGTATGTTTAAACCAACTGTGTACGTTTATACTAATGGATTTGATCCTTGGATTGTTAATATAAATATGAATTTACTTTGTGTTGATAAGTCTGTTGGTAACACTGCTTCAAACTGACTAAATAAAAAGAAAATATTGTTTTAGTTTTAATACAGTTATGTGACCCTTGGGGGAAAAAATAATAAAAATGAGCTTTTTCATAAGACTCTAAACAAATGAATATGCAAGTTTTGACATTAGAATACCTTTGAGCAAATGGTCTTGTTTGGAATCTATATCTATGTAGCCAAATTATCTGATTTTATTATAAAATATGGTAACGATAAAATGAAATATATAATGTGCATTTTGGGTAATCATTAAGATAGACAGACAAGGGATGATTAAATATTTGATGATTATAATTATTATGACAACAAATTAGAAGTCATATTTATCATTAAATTTCTTGTATCTTTGTGTAGAAGTTATGAATAATTGTTTTGATTTTTCATAACGAAAAACCTCAGGGAACACGATTCAAGAAAGCAGTGAAGATCTAATAGAAAATTGCAAGATCAAAGGTGGTATGAATTTTGAATGTTATAATTGTAGATATTTGGACCGTTGTTATATACTCTGAGAGAGTTTTTTTTATAGGCAAGCTTTCCTTATTACTTCTGTTGATTACCAGTAATAAGATTATTTCTGAAAGAATGCTTTGTAAAAGGAGAAGTCAAATCATTAGTGTATAAAATTGGAAGAAGGAAATACCAAAAAAAATTACATGTCAAAACTGTGATATTGAAACTATATACAAGCAAGAGTAACTCTAAACAATTACTTCTGTGTCTGTAAATAAATGGTTTGGAAATAGAAGGGGTACTATGTATGGGAGTCTTTTTTTTATAGGATTTCATATTTGATTTCTCTTAACATTAGCTGCTAGGTGAGAGGCATTTGGTTAATATTTTTTGTTGGTGATAATTTATGCTTACAAAATTATGAATTCCATCTATTTTTTCCAGATTTTCTAAACTAGTTGTGATGTGGTTTGGCTGAGATTTACGCTATTTCTTTTATCTCTGTAATCAATCTTGCCATTTGGAGCACTTCAATAGAACATAATAAAACAGAGCAAGCTTTTTTTTAGGCATAAGTTCATTCTTTTGCATCTTTTATATAGTCCGTCTACTAAAAGTAAGACATGGAAATGAATTTCAGAGGCAAAATGTAAGAACTTTTATATTCTTTTTTGTTTTGCCTGTGACATCAATAAAAAATATAGATGTAAATAATTATACTAATGCCAAACAGTATTGCAGTAGATGATTACCCTTTAGTGCCACATATGATGTGAATGCCAAAGCACCACCTAGCAAATAGGAAATCAGGAACTTTCCTTGATCTTTTAGAAATGTAGGACAAATGTCAGACCTTGCCTTCTATTTTGTACTGGTCTCTACATCATCAAAATGTAACAAAAAATGAAAGCACTGTAAATGATATCAGGAATTTAAACAAATGAAGTAATCTGATATGTGAGAATGAAAAGTATTATCTCAACAATACATCCATTTGAGATGTTGATTTGTAAAAAGCCTACATTTAATTTGTATAATCAGAAAATTAAGGTTAAAATGGGGAATGGTAACAGGTGTATGATCCACAAGCAACAAGCAGGGTTTGAATTATGTACAGATATAAATGGCCAAAGTTTACAGATATGATGAGGCTAATTACATAAATACCTTGTCACAAAGCTTGGTGTTATTGTTGTTGACTTGTACTATCAAAGAGACTTTATACACAAGAGGGTATTATACTCGGTACTTTTAGGGTGACATTTTATAGTGTAGCACCCCCCAAGTAGATGGATATATGAACATCAATATTGTCATGTAAACATGTGACATCTCATGGCGGCTGAGGTTAATTTGATTCATGCAAAAAAGCTGATTTTATCAATAATGTTCCCATTCTGGGTAATTATCTTCAAGCTATCTTTGGGTAGCTTTTCTTTTGAAAGAAGTTTGGAACCCAGCATAATATGTTTTTTTATCTCAAATCTCAAATAATGGCTTGCCTTGTTCCTTCCATATATATTCCTATGCTAAAAGACTACAAATCCTATGCAATATAGTCTACAAAGCGTAGTGCAGCTGCATAGTAGATGGGTATAAACGCTACATATCCTGATTAGATGTTGCACTGAACAAGAGGGTACCCTCTTGTGTATACAGTCTCTTTGGTTCTATGTATAAGTTGATAAAAAACAAGAATTGTTAATATTGCATGCATGCTATATAAATCTAAAATGTTAGAAAAAAAATCTGCATGATAATCACTCGGTGCCTTGTAACTATGTTTGACCCAGCAAAATATTTTGCGTGTTGACAGTAACATTGGAAAAAAGTGCTTATATGTTTAACTAAATCTGAATCTTATTTTTTCATGATTTGTAAGAGAGAAAAAAAGAGAAAATATACGCTTGGCATTGCATGATATTATAGCACAATTTTCTGGAGCTCAAGTTTGTTTGAACATTGTCTTATTGTTTTTGTAGTGATATAGATGTAAGGCACCTTATATAGTCTTTACATAATATATATATATATAAATATGAATTAACTGTTCTTTTTTTTTTGCTTTTAGTCACTTTTCTGTTTGGTAATGCAAGACACGGGGCTCAAGCATTGGCCCTGTGTCCATATCAAGATGTGGCCTTATGTTTGAATAGGAAAAAAATGCTTATATACATGTATATATAATTGTACAGTGTAGCAAATAAGAAAATGAATTGGTTCTGAATTGCAAATCCTTTAACTTCTAAGCATGCATACAATGCATATACCTAGGCAAATGTGTGGATGAATTTTTTTAAATAAATAATAGTAGTTTATGATATGCAACTTATAGCAATATCTGTGAAAATGCAAATATCTGTGTTCATTCTTTAGCTATGGAAAGAAATCCCTACATGAGTGAATATGCTGGAGAACTATCCTGGGGATGTGGATTTTTTGTTTTGAGTTTACAACAACCCTTTAATGTTGTATAGAAATAAAGGTGTTTTGTTGATAAGCTTGTACTTGTAAATATTGAAGAAGAAAACCCATCATTTTAGTACACCATGAAGGTAAAGCACATTATGTTATGTACCTACTTTAAACAAATGGTGAGAGAGAAGTGCGTGTGTGGGGGGAAAATGTTTAATGCTCTTTGTGGTGCATAAAGAGATGATGGCCAAAGATGGCATATTGCTTATACCATAATATGAAATACAAAAAAAATAACTTTTTAAAATGGTGGAGAATTTATGATGTGTTATGATATAGTCCTTGGTCCAAAGATGTATAGTCTGGTCCAAATTAGACTAAAGACCTGTGTTTTGCGGAAACTCAGAATACTTCCATTGTAGGGCTTTCAGCTTAAAGTCCCCAAGTATTTTCTGTGTCTTGCAATGTAACAATTTTCTGTGTATAAAATTGTAGGATATTTATTGAGATGTACAGTGGGTTTTTTTCTTTGTGATGAAGTTTCTCTTATGTGGCAGGTATCCGAGGGCAATTTATGTATATCAACTATATACCATGTGTTATGTAAAAATGCATATAACAATAATATATGGACAACCTGCTCAGTTTGCTGTATCCCTTTTTGTGAGAGTTGAATAAATTATTTTCATGCATACATATTAATGTGAAGAAGCAAGTCATGTTTTCTTGAAAGTTGTAAAACACTCACTGGATCCATTAAACGTCTAGATTTTACAGTGGGAACATTGTTAGTGTCTTAGTTTCTCTTCTCAAGTAATTACACTACAATTTCAGATATAATAACAAGTCAAAGAGAACTATTTTCTGTACTATGGACACAGAATAATATTCAATTTCTTTTCACATAACTCAACAACATTTACATAATATAAATCATTTTATTTCTCTGACAGGGCTACACTTTTACATTATAATACTTTTACCATGAATTTATTACATAATCACACTGATCTCAAAAAAATGCATGGATTATCGCTTCACCAGCAAAAATTTAAACTATTCCTCGAAATGTAACAAAAGGACAAGAGTAAAACTACCTGTAACTTTATCTATATATAATATATTTGTTTTAATTCCTTTCTTCTTTTGCTTTCATTACTATGTTTAATCTTTTCATATAGAAGACTATATATGTTCTATAAAGCTTTCAATTTCTGACATGGATTGATTGGTTTTGTCATTAAACAAGGCCCTTTGTACATAAGTTCCTTCTAGGAAATGTATGCAAAATTGGCATCACATGTCTTAATTACAATCACATTTTATATGTCCTGCTAGATTGAAAACCTGAATTTAAACATTTAGGTAACAGCCATAGAACATTTAGGTAATTTCATATTGTTTGGGGTGGTTTTTTCAGTCTCTGTTCAACAATTTCATATTGACATAATTCCTCTAATAAAAATACAACAATTTTTGCTGAGCCATACCAATCTGTGTACTGTCCTTTTTCAAGATGTTTCATGAGATGCAGTATTTGCAGGCTCTATAGCACCTAATAGTAAACACCCTTCTTAATTTAGTTTGCTGGTCTTTTAATTGGATTTGATCATGTTACGAATCATGTAATTTAAGATTCCACCATTGCGGAAGTACTGGAGCTCTACATCAGTGTCAAAACGTACAATAGCTTGAAAAGTTTTTCCTGTACTGGCCTATAAGAAAGAGAGTAATAAAAGTATGTCAGACTTGAGATTAAGGATCATATTATTATTATCCAGAAAAGTACCTTTAAAACTCTGAAACGGCACTCGCTGTCAACTGACCGTAATGGATCAAGTCAGCTAAACTTGGATCTGATTACGGCAAATTTTAGAATGATATGGAAACTTGTACACATATTACTGTAGAAAAAACTTATCTTATTAAATTATGTAATTTTTCCAACTTTATGAACTAAAATTCTCAATACAAAAACTATAAGACGAAAAGCTGACTACTGATATTGCTTTCATTTGCATGGTGTGCTTTGAGTAAATGTGGATGCAATCTTAAACCCTTAATCTAATCCATTTCAACAGACAAGTTGACTTACCAATTCCAAATATCATGAAACAATATCAAAATGCTTCAACCTACCTTTACATTGACTAATTGTCCAGTCTTTACATCTTGTGGTAACTCAATGTCAAACAATTCTTTACCAGTCAAACCAAGAGAATCTGTATTTTCTCCTGCTTTGTATTGCAATGGAATGATACCCATCCCAACAAGATTACTACGATGGATACGTTCATAGCTTTCTGCTATCACAGCCTTAATGCCCTGAAACAAGAGAACACAGAAAATGTATGATCAAATCTGAGAAAATCAAAGCTTGCTGTACTTTGAAAGACCACGATTTAATTTTCCTAATTGGACATCTAATGTATCAAGGTATATTTCACTGACTGTAATCACCAATGGAGAACATACTCGCATGTCTAATTGTATTTTTATTCTCTCCTTAGTCAAGTTGCAAACCTTTTTTTATCATTACTAACAAACTAGATAATTTCTGCTCTGATCTCATTATTTAAATTTCTCAATGTAAGGAACAGCAGTATAAAAGTCTTACCAGAAGATGTGGTCCTTTAGCTGCCCAATCTCTAGATGAGCCAGAACCGTACTCTTTGCCTGCAAGGACTATCACTTGACGACCGTCAGACTTGTACCTTTCTGCAGCATCAAAGACATCCATCTATAAAAACAATATGAAAGGATAATTAATCTATGAAACAGGCAGATCAACTGCCCAACAGAGCGTACACACATATTATAAGAAGTACTTGTGAAACTTTGTCAATCTTAGCAACTGACTATTGGTTTTCAAATGAGCTTCATCTTAAATCTAGAAACTTGCCTCTTCTCCTGATGGAATATGGACTGTTTTTGGTGCAGCACGCCCAATGAACTTGTTGACAAGACGGATGTTGGCAAAAGTTCCTCTAGCCATGACTGCATCATTGCCTCTACGAGATCCATAAGAATTGAATTCTCTTGGTGCCAACCTGCAAGAAAGGAGAGCACTATTTAGTAAGTATACTCAATGATAAGTAAGACAATAGTAACATCAGGATAAAATGAAATATTATAAAATATCATATTTGATATATCAGGTTAACCTATCCTTGTATTCAACTATTATTGATAAAAGTACTATGTTGTTAATTTCTCAGCAAATAATACTCCAATTGTTCCAAGTGTATATTTCATACACGCCATTAGAAAACAAAGAGCAATTGTGATTTACCCTCTTGAAGCCAGATAGCGGGCAGCAGCACTGTTCCTGGCTATGCTTCCTGCGGGTGAGATGTGGTCTGTTGTGACTGAATCTCCTAAGTTGAGAAGTACATGCGCATTCGTGATGTTTTCAATCTTTGGCAGGTCAAGTGTCTATGATATAAAAAAAATTGTCATCATTTGCAACACTGTCACACTGCGTACCTGCACGTCTTTTAATTTTGAAAATGCCCAATTGCCAATCACTGTCCTGTTACAATAGGTCTTGTAAATAACATTATATTCTAATTGATCCCAAAGCACTAAAAAATGTACAGAAGACAAAATCATAGTACGGCAACATTGAATTATTAGGTAAAACTTACCATAGTTTCAAAGAATGGTGGTGACTTGATATAAGTAGACTTCAGGTCCCATGGATACAACATGCTATCAGGGGCATCTAGACTGTTCCAATTGGCATTACCTTGCTGTAAAGACAACAAAATGGGCCACATTAATATTCTGGAACAGGGAGTTCATCAGTTATTCACATTAGTGTAAACTTACATAGAGATGCATTTTTTAACTGATATGTATTTCACTTACTGTAATTTTGGCATAAGTCTCTTTGAACATGGCAGGAATAACTGTATCTCTTTCAATTGCCTGAAATAATGAACAAATCCAATAAGTTAGTAAACAAAAAGCACCCAATCTCCCCAACAAGTAGAAAAGAATTGCAGTATAGTTCACAGGTATTTATTAACCCCAAATGTTCTGTACATACCTGAATTTCATCTCTTGTTGGCCAAATGTCTTCCAAGAAGACTTTTTTGCCGTCAGCATTGACTCCTACAAAAATAGATTTATTTTCTTAAATGTAAAATCTACTTCAACTATGCTTTATAGGCAGGCAAACGATGTTGTTTACAACACCTTGTTTTGTTTAAGAATTGCAAGATCTTTTACAGTTCATTTAAAAAAAAAAATGTGTTGTGTAAAGTGTTTACCAATTGGTTCTTTTTCAAAATCAATCTGTACAGTTCCTGCTAGAGCATAAGCAATGACTAACAAGGGGGAAGCTAAATAATTGGCACGGGTAAGTGGGTGAATACGGCCTTCGAAGTTTCTGTTTCCTGACAAAACACCACAGGCTACAATATCCCCCTGGAATAAAAAGATCAAACATTTAGCAAACCAATTTTTGAATGAAAAGCAGAAGAAAAAGAACATCATTAAGCATGGAATTTATTGAAAGAAAACACCCTTACCTTCTCAATAGCACTTCCAACTTCTTCAGGCAGAGGTCCACTGTTACCAATACAGGTCATACATCCATAGCCAACAATATCAAAGCTGAAAAAAATGAATCATTTACATACTTATGAAAAATATTCATAGCTGCTATATTTTATTTTATTTCAAGCATGTTTATAAAGGGTAGCCTAATCAGTCAGTGACATTTATAACATCTAAAGGGATGCATTTATCAAAGACTGAATTCCCTTACCCTAATTTTTCTAGATATTCTGCAACTTTGCTTTCTTTCAAGTAATATGTGACCACACCACTTCCAGGAGAGAGGCTTGTCTTAATGTAAGGGTTGACGCTCAATCCTGCTTCCACAGCTTTCTTGGCCAGAATTCCTGAATGATTAAGGGAGATTCAAATTTAAATTCCTCATTTCTTGACGGATAATTCCTAAATGGTCACGCAAAGTTACAAATACAAGGGATAGTTGAAATATTTTGTATAGTGTAAAAAATTGCTTGTGTGAATATTGTAAATTTTGTCTGTATGCATGTACTAATGAATGAATGTCAAAGGGCCCCATGGAAGATCAGCAATGTTCAATTGAATGGGTTACCCTCTTTAAATAAAAGTTTCAAGACAATACAATTATGTTAAGTTAAGCAAATGTGTCCTTGATCATGCTAATTATTCAAACACAAGTAATTGAAACCAAGTTTCAAATACAAACTGATTGTTTCATATTTCATTTAACTTACCTGCACCAAGCATGACAGAAGGATTACTGGTATTTGTACAGCTTGTAATAGCTGCAATCACCACAGAGCCATGGTTGATGGTATATTCCTGTCCTTCATAGACAAATGGCACTGTTGTTGATTGTTTATCAGCAGGTATTGCAAAACCTTTGAAGCCTACTTTATTGTCAAGGCATTTCTGGAAATCCTCCTTCATCTCTGACACAGGTACTTTATCATGGGGTCTTTTGGGTCCAGAACAACAAGGTACAACAGTGCTTAAGTCAAGTTCTACAATCTGAAGTTGAAAAAAAAAGGTTGACATTTAATTACTTGTATATAATCTAAACATCAAGCAGATAACACATTTTGATATTATCTTCAGTGTATGGTATTAGATATATTTCTCCATGAATAGGATCCCTCATCAAAATTAATGTATAAAGGAAGTGGCTCCAATGGTAAAAATAAAAGCCAACATTATATAATGAGGATTGACCTCATGTTTAGTAATTGTCAGCCTGATCTTGTATGAATATATAAATAAACCTACCTGAGAGAATACTGGATCTTCCTTTTCATCTGTGAAATTCCTAAACATTTTGTTTGCTCTCAGATAAGCTTCCACAAGATCCACCTTATCTGATTCTCTTCCTGAAATATGAAATAACAAGGTATAATTTCATCTTTTAAAAAAAATCACTTTTTTCAACTTGCAAGTGAAATATAACAGAGATCTATACTGAATAAGAATGCCATCCTCACCTGTTTGTTTCATGTATTTTAGAGTTGCTTCATCCACTGGGAAAAAGCCAACAGTGGCTCCATACTCTGGACACATGTTGGAAATTGTAGCTCTATCAGCGATTGAAAGCTGGCCTACTCCTGGACCAAAGAATTCTACAAATTTACCTACTACTCCTATGGATCGTAGATGCTAGAACAAATAGAAACTCATCATGTATTCTTTATCACCACAAAAATGACACACAATAATGTAGGTATTTAACATTAGTGGGTTATATACATGTAAATATAGCATAACTTTATCAGAAATAATGGTGGGGGGTTAACATTTATCTCTTAGCCTAAAAGAATACTAAATATTTGTACTTCAACATGTATCCAACAAAAATAAATTGTCATTCAAATTGTATCTGTCTGTATGAGCAGAAAGATTAGCAAAACGGAATGTTGAAAAAGTTTTATTACACACAATTTACCTTTGTGATCGTGAGTACAACATCAGTAGAAGTTGTAAGTTGATCGAGTTTACCAGTAATTTTATAACCAACCACTTGTGGCAGCACCATACTTATGGACTGACCAAGCATAACTGCCTCAGCTTCAATACCTCCAACACCTGTATACAAGAAACATCATAGATTAAAATTCGTGATTTTCCTATAATTATTTTTATTATATTTCTGTCATTTATATAGAAATTTTTGTGAGGGACAGTAAATTGATCAAATATCTGACTTGCTATTTTCATCCTAAAAAATGTTTGAACTGCTTTCAAGATCAATCGATATGAAGAAACAACTAAGCAAAACAGCGTTCACTTTCTAGATTAATGTTGACTTTTGCGCATTTTAAAACTTTCCTTAGAATAACCATGTAACACACTTTTAAGCTATATCAAAATACTCACCCCATCCAACAACCCCAAGACCATTGATCATGGTGGTGTGGGAATCTGTACCCACTAAACTGTCGGGGTACAAGATATTGTCCACATTGAAGACAACCCGTGCAAGGTACTCCAGATTTACCTGATGGACAATACCTGAACCAGGAGGCACAATCAACATATTTTTTAGAGCCTTGGCACCCCACTTTGAAAAAAAAAAGAGAAAAAAACTTTAGGAATATGTTGGTTTCCAATAAAATAATAATAACAATCATAATAATAATAGTTATAATAATACAACAAAGTACATGTGTCAAAAAGCACAAACTTTAAAAAAATTAAATCAATTCTTCAACCAAGCAAGGTAATCTATCGCTTGAGACTTAAAGTGTACAAATTATTGATAAATCTAAGTATTTACAGACTGTAGTACAGTAAGGCAATTACCTTCAAAAACAAGAATCTCTCTTTATTCCTTTCAAACTCCAAGTCTTGATTTTTCTGAAGGGCTGAAGAGCTGGAAAGAGAAGAAAGGGAAAGGAATTATCAACCATTGATAAAACAATGGAAAAGATAATGCATAATCGGATTACAATAAATCTATATTGCTCAAAAGTATACTCATCAACAAAAAGAACAATGAAAACAAGCAGGTGAAGCAACACAAATATGACATATGACATCAACCAAACAGACTCATGCTGATTCTCCATTACAACCAAAAGGAAAGCTGTGATAATTCCATTGCTCTTTTTGTTACAAAAATA
>JAVSBT010051114.1:14846-30077 GCA_033118115.1 Pharyngocirrus eroticus
TAAAAGACAAGTTTTATTAAGGTTTACATCTTCATCCAAAAAAATACAAAAACTTAATTAACCCATTACATAATAAGGATATACATTTTCATGCTGAAACAAACAAAAACAAAGAAAAAGGGAGAGATAAAAAATAAAGATATAAAGTGAATGGCAAAAAATATATACAAGTAACTAAACATTTGTTTCCTAAACAAAAAAATACCACCTTTTATCACTAACAAAATGTCTTTTATCTATGAATGTAGTATTTAACTAAGAGGCATATCTTCTACAATTGTTGAAATATAATGCAGTCATCAATAGCACTTTGGTAAACTATTGATGAGCCTCAGGTTCCAATAAATTCTATGAACAGGTAGAAATGAAATAATATGTCATGTCAAACCAAAGTAACATTAAAGCTTCAAGTGAATTTCTTTCATCTAGCTTTCTTCAAAGAGTTGGTGATGTCAGACGGCAATTAGATGACACACTGTTAGAGATACTGTATCTATATCTTACTGCAGACAAGTTTTAGGATGATAGTGGGATAATTAAAGGAATGTTTCCAGGTACATGTCCCCAATTCTTCCTTGATTCAATCGTTCTTATATTACCTATCTGCAACCCATTTAGTGCAAGGAATGAAAAGAGACGAAAGCATATACTGCCTCTCCCGTTATTCCTCCAACGAAAAGTTCCAGGGGCCCATGATAAGTCAATGTGACAGCAGTCATTTGACTCCCGCAGAATTCTGCTTGTTTCATTCCCTGTTAGTGGGCATATTTTATGAGTTTGAAATAAAATAGTAAGCAGGTAAGTAAGCGTAACTCAATCTAATATCAATAAATATGAGGGCCCTTTGAAAATCAGCAACTGTAAGCTGAAAGGTTCATCCTCTTAAAATAAGGCTATTATAATTGTTATTATTATTATTGTTTCTTGGGTCTTCAAAACTACATTACTAGTCATGGTTCAAAATAAAGCCATTTAAATTTGGTACACTTCAAAACCTTTCTGTTTGTTTTACATGTGCTGCAAAATAGTTTGGTTCCAATTCTTGCTTGTGGCATAGTCAGTGAATCACCCCTTGAACTGGTCTTATTGAACAAAGTTCACTATCACAATCTAAACTAATCAGCACAACGAAGACTTTGAATTCACTACTAAAGCTTAAACATGTTAGTATGTTGCTTGTACTACAGGTAGCTCAATTTCTATTGTAAATACCCATTTCACAGACCTGAACTAAGAGATAAATTACCACTACAAAATTACTATAAGATTAATTAAAAAACACAACATGCTTGATAAGGTAACATTAAAAGAAGACATGATAAAAAAAAGAGACTTGAACCACTAGCACAAAGCCAATCATCATAACTTTTCTATTTACCTTTGACTAGAATTTGTAGCCCTATGGAAAAAATAAAATTTCACGGTCAACAAACAAATCAATGTTGTTTCAAATACCTTTTATAAATTATAAGTAACAAGAAACACCTGATTGGTGGTAAAATAGATTTTAAGGGTAACAATTATTCATAATGTAAACATGATGTGACAGTCTGTGTATAAAAAAACTGATTGATTTTTATAGGCTTACTACTGAAGCAGGAAAGGTTTGCCAAAGGTGTGCATGAAAGCAAAGGGAGCAGCGCCCAAGCCCTGGTCAAGCCATTGCATGCTTAATTTATTGCAAGATTTTTGGTTTGACGTGACACGGCCATTTTAAGTCATTACAGTAATCAAACAAGAATGACAGAATTCTTTTTTTTATATCAAAACTCAATCTACGAACCCTTGTGTTTCAAGATGGTGAAAAGGACAAATTTCACAGATTGCATTGACGCTTCCTGTGGTACATTTATTGCATGAACGCCCTGTCGAGCCTTTAGATGAACCTTGACATCCCTTTGCACCTCCCCCAGGGTTGGGGGCATTTTTATATGCACTGCAAATAGATTGGATGCATTTTCAGACTAAGAGTATGAATGACTTTTCTTTTTCTTTCTTCAAAAGAAGTTTTTATCAAAAGGCTTAAGCTGCCCATTTCACCATCAATTTGTAAACAATTAAGGTTATTCAATAGCAAATGATTTAAATTTGTACATAAATGCATTTGTGATACTTGAGGTTTACTAAAAAAAATTATATTCTTAGCCAAATAAGAAGAAAATTTTCTTGCAGTAATGTTAAACTTGTTACTCCAATATAAGCACCATTGCACACTATACTATTCATCTATTTACACCCATCACATATCCATAATCTTTAGTAAAAAAGAAAATTAAATCATATTCTTAGTTAACTATTTTGTTTCAAACATGAATCCCTCCCCCCCCCCATCTCTTTAAATATCATATCAGATTTAAAATTTGATGAAATGAATGATTGAATATACAATTAAATAAAGCCGCAACAGTCATGTTAGTATGTCCCAGAGGGCATACAAACATCAAAGCAAAGATTTTCATGTGAGAACATTACAAAATCCCATATACTCAACACTTCACAAGTTAATTGATTTGTTGTTCCGATGCATTTCCAGGAGGAAAAATCAATGATATCAATTTGATGTTTGGAGATATTTGGGCATCTGCAGCTGAATTATGCATTAGCATTGGCAAAAAAAAGCTTAACTGACTTAGAAATGATTTCAGGTTTCCAATCAAAATGTCAAAAAATGTAAAAGCAACCGTCACCTGTTATTCAAAAAAAAAAGGGAGAGCTGTGATTTCAGTAAGGTATATGATTGGATTATTCCACACGAAAAGATATACAATGAAATGGGATACACTATTAAAACATATATTATTGAAATATTATTGAGCATAACAAAATACACAAATGAAAGAAGAAAAAGAAAGAGTAAAGAAAATGATATCTATTTCCCATGTTCTCTTAGAATTCACTTATTATATGACCCATATCCCAAGGACAAAACACATATGTTAGCTAGAAAATATTGTGTTATTGGGATGTATAAGAAATATGTTACTGGGATATAAATATATGAAAGAAAACAATTTTTTTTACATATATGCCAATATATGTTTTCCCTTTTTTTAAATATAATGTTCAAACATTAGTGCCATAAAAAAACCATAGATACAAATAATACCTAACTACAAAAACCAGGATTTTGAATTGGTTAAATAGATAAAATTAATCAAATTCTGTACAAATTGACCAAAACTTAAATACAAATCCACTTTTCAGCCTCACATACCTATTTACCTGAGACAGAGAAAAAAAATCTAACAACCAAACAATTAAGATCATCACAAACAAAAAGACTCCAATCCTTAAAATAACTAAAAACAATATCAAACACACACCTTCTAGCAACATCCACTTGCACAGAGTGATCTATGACAAGATCTGCAGGACATACTGGGTTAATAATGTCAGGATTTCCACCTAGTCTTTCCACAGCATCTCTCATTGCTGCAAAATCAACAACTGCTGGTACACCACTAAAAAAAAAGAATTGCACATTTATCATTTCGCTCACATTATATTTAACTTAAAGGGGGGGGGGGGGGAGATTGAGGATCTAATTGCAGTTTTTGATATGCATGCATAATTGCCAAATTATCATTTTCAACAAAAAATAGTATTATTATAAAAAAAAAAACCACCACATTCTTTTACAGCAGGTTTATACTTTAATATTGTGTCCAAGAATTGTTCTAACTGTTTTATGAAAAGAGATACAGTCATAAAAGCACTTAGACCCTCATCCCCCTAAAAACATAATTAATGTCACTATATCATGATTCCATACTAGTAATCGATTCATGGCAACTAGACCTTGAATTAACTTAGGATACATGATAATGATTATTTTTTAAGGCCTTCAATTTAAGTGCTATTCCTTTGAATAACTTGGGTGTTGAAAACTTCAAAAGGATGATTAAAACATCATTCCTTGGATAAAATCCATCTATTAGGGTTTCCTTTATTTCAGTACTATAGCTTTAGGCCATGTTCAGAAAATATCAAATACATACTTACTAATGCTTACAAGAATAATATCTAAAGCAAAACGAGACCAAATAAACAGGTTTTCCTCTTATCAAAAATAGTCTGAAAATATGTTTGTACAAGAAATTAGAATAAAAATGACTTACGTAAAGTCCTGTAAGATGACTCTTGCTGGCTTGAATGGAATTTCCACAGACTTGTCTTGATTTTGTTCCCATTCTAAAATATTGTGTACATCTTTTTCTAGAACTTCAAATTGATCACAGTTTCTAACTGCAGACTCCAGAAGAACCCTGACAGAGTATGGCAATTTTTCTGTAGAAGGGATGGGGAGAAATAGCATTTTAATTATTTATACACCACATGGAACATTCAATATAGACAGACTAGATGAATTCTGAAAACCTTTATTCCTTAGTGTTCTTTCTTTTGTTAACATAAATGGGCATAAAAAGGAAACTATTCTACCCTAAAAGCACAAAAACTTTCATAATCATGAATACATTACATTTTTTAACAGTAAAGCGTTTAGTTAGCTGAGCTGCTCTACCCAAATTCAAGCCTTGAAAGTTCAGTTGGTTTTGGATAAACAAAATTTGATGGTTAGTAGCATTCACTAGTTTATCAAATAGCAATGTAGTCATTCATTGAATTTTGAGTTAACCAAACTTGTGATCAATTACGAATTATTACATAAAGGTACATGTATCATAAGTATTATGTTATGACGATGCAATAGTGGTTGATTTTTCTCTTTAATTTTTGATTTTTGTTCATGCTCAAAGGTCCAGATTGAGATGTTTAACCTTATGTAATGTTATTCACTGGCAATCTGGTCTTCATCTGTACTAGGTCAACCTTAAAAAAAGTTGTCAAAATATGCTATGTCAACAGTAACTTGTGTCCTCCTATATAATGCACTTTCAACCTTGAACTTTGGCCTCACATCAGATGATACAATGCAAGATTCATATCACTATCAGATATGAATAAACTTTAACTCACCATATCTTGCATCATTCAATTTTGTAAGGTCATAAAATTTAAACTCCTCTCCTCCATGCTTGATGCTTTGCAAGGTTTTTTCAAACGGGTTGGTGCCTGCATCGAAAAAAGAAAACAACTATTATATAGATTTGGACTAAGAAATAGGACAGAAAAAATATATAGGGCAATGTGACATTATAATAAAATCAAAATAATGCCTTTTATAATCAGAGAACATTTTTCAATAATAATTTTAAGTTAATGGCAAGTGTCAAAAAGTGACAAGACCTTATAAATACACTTTTCATAAATATGTATTTACAATCATGAATATTTCACCAGCAGAATGACAATTGACAATGTAAAACATAATACAATTATAGACAAGATAAATATGATCACAATCACACTTTCATTCCAGGAGTGAGGGTCAAAAAAGCTGCAAACATGTTTCTCTCTATGTTCATTTGCATTTCAACATTATGTGACATTCTGCATGTACACCTAGTAATGTACACTGCAGCATGTACACCAAACTTTTCATATACTACTACATCACATCACCACCATAATGCAGTCCTTAGACTTTCATTTTCACTGCATATGCACTACACATATATCATTAGCCAGTTATATTTATGCAGAATGTGTTCAGCTAAGATATTAGATAACTTGTAGAATTCCATTATTCCCTTAGTTAGTCTATTCTTTGTGTTCATAAACCCTAACTAACAACAAGAATCTTGATATAGTAATAAGTTAAACAAAACAAAAACTCACTATTGGACTCTTTTAGGAATATTATATAGTTTTAAACAACATTAATCATCAATTACCTATAAAAACTTCATGAGAAACTTTCAATTAACATAATTTTCATCAGCAAGTAGGATCCGTTGATAATGTATCATGGTTTTACATTAAAATTTCATGTGGGTGTTTACTATCAGAAGAAACGGTGGTTGCATTTTCAATGTAATTTTTATTGTATTGTTCCATTTTGGTTTGCAAAGCATCATAATTAAATTAGATAAGAATTGTATGTGCTTAGGTTCTTTGCTTTATCATACAAACTACTACAAGCCTATAACCCCAAGATTATATATAAGAAATATTTAATAACTTTGTTACAAAATAAATCTATAGAAAAATTGGGATAGAAATATCATCTGACCTCTCTCTAGTCTTTTATAACATATCTAATTCTAAATAGTAGTTATCAGTCAGTCCCTCTATAAAGTCTATGTCAAATAATGATTATAATGGATGACATAAAAATACAAAAACAAAACTAGCCCAAAACATCAAACAAATGAATTGTATCAATTTCCTATGTAATTCACATTCAATTTCCAGAACCCACACTTAAAAAAAATTAAAGTTAAAGAGCACCAATTTGCATAACTTGAAATGGGGAAATCAGTACATTTCATTCCCATGTATACATATAAATTACTCAAAAATCCCTCATTAAATATTTTCTGCAAGGCTTTTCCAGTCCCCAAACATACACAAAGCAATGACTGTGTTGAAAATGAAAGTATCATCTTTCCTTTCTTCCTATACTACTCTCAGTCATGATGACGACCATTATGAGTAAAGTAGAGAAAATACAACTGCAATAGAGATCTAATAACCATGGATGTTAAACCACAGTGCCTTGCATATTCACTACAAGAGTAAGGAGACGAAGAAGAGCTCTGTTATTTTTAAAATAACTCTTTTAATAATCAACACAAATACACAATATATGAGACAAACCAAGAATTCTGATCACAATGTATGATCTTGTTTATTTCATTTTTCAAATGTTTCATGATAACACCTTATAAAAATCTGTTCGTGGTCCAACTAATACACCAATTAGGCATTTTAAGAATTTTTTCTTTGTTCAACAACCAAAATTATAAACAATCAAATTAACCATGTTTCGTTTGTTATTAACAAACTTCTTCAGGTAAATTATAATTTATCAAGCAGATGAAACTTTTTCAAGGAAGCAATAATTAGGCAATTGTGTCATTTGTGGTATATATATATGGTTATAACTTATATAAGTTAAAGTGATATAAATACATGTATTACTTGTCTATTATTTTATAGTTTATACCCTTGTGTTTTGAAACTTGCTACATCTAGGCATTGTTATACTCATATGGTCACACTTGAGCTTTTGAAATGATTTTGGCAAGGTGAGGCAACATAACCAGAAGACTGGGGCTGGTAGCACACGAAATCATGACACATCTATTTCACACAGTTACCACTGTGTTACACTTACGACTTCAGATGTCCTAATCTAAAACTGATGCATTCACAGTCACACGTATGGATACTAACACAGCTATAGTTCGAATTAAAAGATCGTATTTGACTTGAGATCAAAAACAAAAAAGAGTTCTTACACTTCTTCTGTTTCCCTAAAACGATAAATATCAAATGATAACACAAGAAACAAAAATAGAGTGGAATACACATACCTATGCCAGCCATGATCCACAACAGTATCGATACGTGCGCCCTCTGCCTTCCAACTTGAAACCCATTCTTTACCAATATTTAGGAATATACTTTTCGGTTAATTCAAGAAGAAAGTTACTAATATAGGAATTGGTTAAAGGGTCGGAATATGCTGAAACCTTATTATTTTTTTCAAGGATATTCGGTTGAAACCGTATAGTTCCGAATAGAATCGAAAATTTGTATTGACAGTCCAAGGTCAAGGTTATGCACGTCAGATGAGCGGTCCAGATGAGCATGTATGAAAAACACTACTAGTCTACAACTGTTCCTTTTGTGTACTATGGATGCTCTTCGGGAAGGATTAATTGGCGTAGACATATGAAAAATTGAAAATGAACCACAAGCAAAATGCACGTAAGTGATCCTGAGGGATGATTCATTGCTACAGATTCAAAATCATTTTATTTTGACGGTATTATCGCCCCAAGGAAACTGGAATATTTTGCTAGGCGACCTCTTATCTTATTATGATATAATATAACCATTATTTAATCGCACCCATATCATCTCGATTGATTCGTTTTTCATCTAAGTATCATGTGTCAAAGCCATGGGTACATAGATTACTTAACTTTTAAACCTTGTATTTAGAATATTAGGCTAAAAAGCATTATGATCTACTGCCAGTACTGGCACTGTCAGTGTGTCCGTGTCACCTGTCATACACATCATGATTAGCATGGTTTCTAAGACTTTGAACGTTTTGACGACTGTCATACACATCATGACAAAGTTTAGAACGTTCCAAGCTCCATATGGCATATATGAGTAAACATTTCAACGTTGGGACTGTTTTTATATGGGTAGTTTCTTACCTAGGTCCTAGGCTATGGCTGATCAATTCTCACCAGTCCAAGGGGGAAGATGGAACTAAAAGGACAAAAACCCAAAGGCCCCCACACTTAATCAAAATCAGTGTTACAACTGCCTCTCATCTACAACAGAAACAATCATCCAACTTTCTTTGGGCCAAAGAATCATCAAAGCAATCCTTATCCCTATAAAAAAAGAGCACTTGTAAAAGGCAGCACATAGATTTGAGAGCTGTCCCACAAAAATTGGAATTTAGCATATTTGGATTGATATAACCTGAGTCATTTTTCAATATGTTACTGACAAGCAGCAGAACAAAGGACTGTGTAAAAATAAGTTTTAAATTCTTATTCCTTATAGTTTTTTTTGTGCAAATTGTGGAGTTTTTTTGGAAACAAATCAGAAACTTCACTAGATAAAGTCATTTTTGTGACAAAAAACAAACTTGTTAAAGCGATGGATTATACATATTCAATAGAACAGATTAGCAACCTGAACATATATACACTGCTACCAGATCACATATAGTAGTAGAGTATAACTTACAGTTTGAAATAGGTATTAAGGCTTCCACTAGGAGAGGTACCAGAGCAGGCAAAAGGATCAGAAAGAAAATTAAGTCAGTGAAATCTCTCTGTTGGCAACTTGTATCAGGAAAAGTATGGAATTTACAACCCAACAGCTAAACCTCTCACTGCAAACTATAACAATCTTGTACAAATTCCAATTAACAAATGGGACTTTCCAAGTTTTCTTTGTGCAAATGCAAGATCAGTTAAGGCAAAAGTGGATGAACTTGAAGCAGAATGCCACAACAATAATATTGACATTGCTGCAATATCTGAAACATGGCTCAAGGATGATGTTCCATCCACTTCCCTTTCCATAAGTGGATTCAATCCTCCCCTAGGAAATGAAAGAATAACAAAACAAGGTGGTGGTGTGGCCTGCTACATAAAGCAAGGTATTCAACACAAACATTGGACTGAGCTTGAGGATGACACCACTGAGTCATTATGGGTAACTGTTATGCCCAAAAAATCACCCCGCAGTATTTCAGTAATTGTTGTTGGGGTGATCTACCATCCACCCCCCCTTACAAAGGATGGGCCTACTATTGCTCTCATAACACAAAGTCTGGAATTCATTTTACAAAAACACCCTGCTGCAGGAATAGTGCTCTTGGGTGATTTCAACCAGATGAAAACTTCACGTCTGTCTTCCTCCTTTCATTTGAAACAAATTGTGGACAAATCAACAAGAAAAATGCAATTTTGGACAACATCTTGGAAAGTCTGACCATAATATTGTAACTGCTATTCCCTGCATTTAAATAACTGAAATACACTTTTAATACCCAAGGAATATTTATTCTTTTAACTGTGCATTTTTTGAACTGTATGTCATTCAACTGTTAGTTGCGAAATAAAGTATTTATTTATAAAAAAATATATAAAAACACACAGTTCCAAAGTTGAAAAAAGTTCACAGAAAAATGAATATCATTATTAATTTATTTTCAATATGTGAATAATTTAATGGTTTGAAATAAATTATGATTTAATGGTTTGAAATAAATTATAATTACTGTTTTGGATATTGATTTGGTGGCTTGTACAAGTGCCATTTGTAATTCTGCAAAGCTTGTTACTGTTAGGCAGTTTTGCAACTACAACTTGCAAAATACACTAATATGATTTCATACTACTTGAATAGACATTTTGTAATAATTTTTCTGTATTTTTCTTTACAGTGACTTTATAGGCTGCTTATGCATTGATTCAGATTTGTAACCAGGAAACAATGGACCCTTATTTAATAAGTTCAATTAAAGGCTAAATTTTGAAAGAAAGACTATGAGATATTCTAGTAATGTGGTAAAAACAACCAAGTAAGTTAAGAGATTTATTGTGGTTTGTAGCAACACAGTATTCTTCAAGATGGATGTGGATATGGAAGGTGTGCAGGTTGTGGAACTTCCGATGATGGACAAAAAAAAGTACTTCACTTTAGGTGCTTTATGTGCAACTAATATGAGATTTATACTGTATCCATTTTCATTAGTGAAAACAAGACTTCAGATTCAAAAGCATGCAGAAGCATACACAGGGACTTTTGATGCATTCAGAAAAATCGTAAAATTTGAAGGTTTTAGGGGACTATACAGAGGTTTTTTAGTCAGTAATTTGTTAATAGTGCCTCAGATGACTTACATAACAACTTATGAAACTGTTAGACAATTATTAGCAGACCATACTTCAATTTCTAATCCCAAAGTTAGGGCTTTCTTTGGAGGTCTTTGCGCATCGTCAGCTGGACAGACTTTCATTGTTCCTATCGATGTAATTAGTCAGCATCTTATGCTGCTGGGAAACACCGGTAAGGGAGGACTAAAACCATTGGCTGGAGCAGGAAAAAATGCCCTTGTACTCCCACCAGAAGCTTTTAAAACAAGACTCGGACCAACAAAACATGTGATAAAAGGTGTTTATCAACGTGATGGACTAAAAGGATTTTACAAAGGATACTTCTGCTCTATAACTGTTTATGCACCAAACAGTGCCATTTGGTGGGCAGCATATTCAACATACTGTAGTAAGTATATACAGCTTTTCTTTCTTGAGCAATTGGTAATTTGAGTTTCTTGCTTGGAGAATAGCATCATCTTTTATTCTACCATTTTATTTGTCGAGTATTTTCTAAAACGATGTGTAAAGTATTTTGGAAGTATTGTCAGAAACTAATCTGTTACAACAGTCAAGATGAAATTTGTAGTGGACCCTTATTTAGTGAACATCACTGAGCTAATTATTCATTTGTGATATCAGCCTACTGGTTGTCATAGTCAAACAAATAATAAATTCCCCATTCACTACATCTGACTTGTATTGCACTTGAAGTTGAAGGCCAATGATAATTAATGCTTCTCAGTTGAGAAATCATTCTTATAATAGGGGCTGCCATGATTACTTATGTCACACTTATATATTTGCAGCATTTTTTGCCAGCTTTTTACCTCAGTTTATCCCAAGACTTGTCATTCAGTGTCTTTCTGCACCTTTTGCTGGAATGACTGCAACAGTAATAACAAACCCAATGGATATTGTCAGAGCAAGAATGCAGGTAAATATTTCTTTTTGAAAACATTTTAAACTTTAATCTATAGCTAATAAACCACATACGTATCTTTAAATGTAAAATTCTTGTAGCTCTGTCCAGGGCTACATAAAACTGAAACATTTCTGTGTTCTTATCTTAGATATTTTACATAAATAACTTATTAAAAATATTGAAAAGTCATATTGGAAGTCTAAACTCTCCTTATGCACGGTCAATTATATAGCAAAAACAATGAAGTGAATGTTGAAACCTGCACGTTTCAAAGCATCAATGACTCTCTTTAAGGTTTTTAAAAAAAAACCTTTGTAATGAATTTTGTTTATTTTAGGTTGAAAACACAAAGTTTGCTGTTACAGCAAAATCATTATGGGAAGAAGAAAGATTAGGCATGTTTAAGAAAGGATTGACGGCAAGACTTTGTCAATCTATTATAGTCTCATTCTTCATTGTATTAGGTTATGAAACTATAAAAAGATGGTCCCTAAAGGAAGAATACAAAGAGAAAGTTCGCTGGTAACAAGTGTCAAAGTTAGGAAATTTAATGCAATATATATAATCTAGTTTTATCCAGATGTAAACAATGCAATTTAAATATGAATGAAAAATAATAATCAACTAGCCACATGAGATTTCATTTGTTTGTCTGATACTGGTATAATTCCACCTCAAGTCATCTATTTTTGTTGATCATAATTGAAGACAATAAAGTATTCTTATACACCACTAAATATTCAAACAAGCTTTTTTGAAGGGAAGAAAAAATAAGTGAATGGTGCATGGATTCATATTGCTGGACTTTGTATTGTAAATGCTTCTGTACTTGTCTTAACAAAACTGCTGAAGAAAATGTAATGTGTATACTTTTGGCTGTTCATATTGAGCTGGTAATTCCAAACTTAAAATGTTATGGTCTGTTTGGAATTCAGTATGTTAATGTCATAGTATCAAAACACTTTATATTCTTAATTTTGCATTTTTACACAGCTCTTATGAAAAATATCACTGTCATAAGAACTAGCGATATCATTAGAAGCAAGTATTGCCATCCTTGGATATAAACAGAATATCCTCTCATCATGTATTAGTAGTCTTCAAATGTCAAATCAAATGCACACAAATAATTTACAGATAATTTATAATTGATTGAATGATTGTTGTTATTGTTATAAAACTTACTATTGTTATATGTTGCAGATTTTATCCTTTGTTTATTCTTGAATTAGTCAAACTTGAAATATATGTCTATCAAGATGATATCATTTCAATTTTGTTTGTGCTCTGGAACATTCATGATGATATATAAATGAAGTTGTTCTCTAGTGATCTTTATTTGCACTTTTACATTTTTGCAATATATTTTGAACATGTTAAGATAGCTTCTAGAGTCATTTTTTTTAAAGATATGGAAGATAAACAATATACATACACATCAATGGTTGCAATGTAAGCAAGTTAAACTAATTACTGATACTTTGAGCACTTATGTGTAAATATTTCGGGTACTCAAAACAGGGTTTCAAAAGGTGCATGTGTCTAAATGGTTTTATTTTTGTAGTCAACATACCCAACATTAAAATACAAAAACTGTGATCCAAAATACAACATGCCTTTGCAAGGTCACCTTTCATACCTGTGGCATATAGATTTTTTTTATTAAACCTGGTTTAGGTGTTACTCATTTACACAAGTAGGAAAGTCATTCCAGTCTTTGTTGTTAATAATGGATGATGGGTAAATCAATGTTAGAAATGTATTTTAGTAATGAATTGAAAAGAATTATTGTATACATAGATAAATTATTTTAGAGTTTGTTACTTTTATGTGTAGCATAAAAAGTTGATTTGGAATTCTGTTGACATTTGACATGTAAATTTTGAAAGTTAATTGATTCTGATTTGATAAGCAGTTATAATTACTTGGGGTTTTTTTGTGTGAGAAAAATTGGAAACAATGGAAATCCTGCTTAGAGAAGTTCAGCATGATTATGGAAATTGTACTTTTATCAAAGAATCAAACTTTTTTCATGATTTTTTTATCACTTGTGTACAAAAATGCTGCAAGGAAAAATAAAAAGCATTTATAGGAAGGAATAACCAATGTTTTCATTTTTGAATATACTTCACAGTCCATATTGAAAGCGAAACACAGTTTTGAGTCCCCATCATTGTCATAAAAATTATGATTGAAATCTTTCATTCATTTGAATGTATATATTTTTTAAAACATGTTTTGTAGCATCACATTTTTTGAGAGGTCAATACAAAACTATTGTAAGGCCATTTCAAAATGAACAGTCAGTCATTGGGACTTTGTGGCATAAAAAGTAAGCTATGCCAGCTAAATAAAAAAAAATTAAATGTTATTTCAAAGCAGATAAGATGACGCTTGTCTTTTCACAATTCTGTGAAATCGTATGTTCTAATGATCAGATTTTATTCTTGTTGCATCTGTAATGTCCTGGCAGATTCACCACTGAAAGGAAATCTTATCCATTGCAAAGACATATCAGATATGATAGTGATAAATATCTTGGCAAGTTCCCTCTAAAGATAAGATATACCCACCAGTTTTCGGTTGAGATTTTCCTCAATTATTACATGTTTTTATTCCCAGAATCTAAATGATGCTATAAATTGTATCATTCACAATATGAAGTCTTGTCATTTTTATTCATAGAAAATGACTTCCTTGAACATTTTCAAATACATTTTCATTTGTGTGCAAAGGAGAATGAAAAGATATTCAGAAATAAAATGTGTCCTAATGAATCCTTCACAAATAATTAAAAAGAAAGTAAGCTCTGAGCTGAGTCTAAGGTAAAATGATTGTAGTATTGTAGCCTGAGATAGTGTATAAACATCAATCAAACGTGTTTTGTTTCTTATGTTATTTTTTGAGAGAACCTATCTTAAAAAGTTTAATAGATTGGAAAAGGTTACACAAGTTATCGGAATAAGAAGGTGTACATCTCATGGTATCATTGTACTCTAACAGCAGTTTGAAGCCAATGTTCACATTAAGTTGCTTTTTCATTTTTTTTTCTTGAAGAGGATTCTCTCTTCCTAGTAGATACTATATAGCACCAAACATTTCATGTTTTCTTTAATCAGAGGTCGTTCAGAGTCATTTACCAAGTGATTAGAAAGAAGCTCCCCTTTCAAAACTATGTTTCATCCTGACAGAAATTTGTCTACAGACAGTTCTGACATTGATATGTCTACAGACTCCAGGTAGTGAGTTGAAAAGCCACTTTAAAGCTACAAGCCATAACAAGGGCATTTTGAATGCAAAACCTGACCCATCAGGTGAGATAACATATTATTGGTATGCATTGCTTTTCGATCTATGGGAAAAATCCATTTTCTGCTGTGTCATTGGGGAAATGTGTATGCTGTTCTATGGATAAAGCTTTCTTTTCTTCTTCTTGAAAGTAACAACATTCTGCTGCCATTAAGAAAATACTTTCTTCAATACCATTCCTCATCAAAGGAACAAGTGCCAAAAGAAATTAATCAATCGTCATTCTTTTTTAATGAAATTTATCAATTGTGTTTTTTTTTTTCAAAAGATATCTAATTCTAAGAGAATGTAGTAAAAACTTCAAGGAAATTTGTGTTGAAAAAATGATTTCTTTAACTTCTATATATCCAACAATTTATGGTCTGTTCAAAGCTCTAAGAAACTTTGGAGTCTGAATGGGGAACAGAATTTATCATGCCATATTTTCTGACAAAGGCCACACACCAATGCGTCTGTTGTTTATGATAATTCAATTTTCCCAAAATAAGGAATTCTTTCAATTCTTTTTAAACTCTA
>JAVSBT010051115.1:3451-17335 GCA_033118115.1 Pharyngocirrus eroticus
AAGGTAGGCATGTACAGATGTACTATAAGTGTTCTTTAGTAAGGAAATTGCATATTCCATTTACATTTTTCTGATGTTTTCAAAACCTATTTCACCTTAAGATATATCAGATTTAATATCTCGTGAAAACAAAACACTGAAGGTACCTGTAGTCTAACACAACTTTTTTTTAAATTCATGATACTCACTGAACATTTATTGAACCTTTATATACCTGTAGAAATTGTAATTCCATTCAAACTATTGCGAATATTTTAAGTAGGATTATAAAGAAGATTTTTAGGTTGTTTTCGATTGGCATGAAATTATGGTCACTATCTTTACATTTCATATTTGAAAAAAATGATTCTACTACCTATTAGGGAATTTGAGGCCTTATATTTCACAAATTGGGGTCAACTTTATTACTTTCTAGGCATGTATCACTAGGCAAGCTATCCTATCAAGTTCCACCACCATCATACACTGACACACATAAATATCTCCTACATAAATAAAAACTGGATAAAAAATAAATACTTGTATAGCCTTTTTAGGTGGGTTTTTTTTCAATTTATAAAATGAAAAGGATTATTTTACCATTGTAATGTTGGGGGGGGGGGGGGGTTGAGCCCTTCAACTTTTTATTAATTTGAATATGCATGCAATTCCATTTCACATGAATAATATCATTCAAACATACACATAAAAGAATATGTACTTCTAAAGTAACCTTCTCAAGATACATTTCCATATACCATGACATACTACTTGATTTTGATGTCTTATTATCTGCTTTAGTATGCATCTCATACTAGGATAACCAAATTACAGGTATTGGATTTTATTGATCAGAGTCTGGATTTAAGCCTTTCAGTATTTGTAGAAATGCTAATTTTATATTCTCTTACACAAGCTCTATTTAATTACTTATTTTGCAAATCTTTGGTAGTTCTTTCTGTGTCCTAAGAGCTGTAGCAACTATTAAAGAATTGAAACTTATGATGTATGCTTTTATCAAATATGATTTTGTGTCTAGATAGATGAATGTTATGTTCAGAAGAAACTATGTCTCACTTTCCTGTTCTTTTTGAGAAAATGTTTTTATTGGTGTGTTTTGAACAAATACTTTACTTTATATTTGGGATGCTCTGTTCATGATTAGTTTTTGTATGTTTCGCTGATTATAATATTGTTTTAGCCTGAATACACTTATTTTTATAATTATACAACTGATTTTTTTATTTATTTCTTAAACATATTTGACCTTAAAGAGATATCTGTTTGATTCCATTTTTCTCTGTATTTCAGGTGGATGAATCATTGGCCAATGCCATTCAAAGATCATTGCAGTATGAACGTAAGTTGAGTTCCTTGGGTGTAGGAGCCAGACGGCGGCGGGCGCAAAGTGGCACTCAGAGAAAAACAGGTGGACCAAATAGTACAGGTATTTCCTTAATGACATTAAATGTTTTTAATATATTTCTGAAGTCTTCAATTAAAAACTTTTGACACAATTCAGTTTTATACTTGCCACTAGTTATTCATACAATTAGAATAACTATATAGATTATTAAGATACAGTAAAAGTACGATGTCGCACTAATTTCTAAATTTTTCACTTACTTATGCAATCCTTTATTTCTATAGGAGCAATCAGAGGTGTACTAATACAAGGAGTAGAAAGTGACAAATCACTTCAAAGTTATGAGAAACCTCCCTCAGAGGACCTTGATAAAGCAGAATCTGAAATTAATGATGGACCCTCCCCTTCAAGGATATATGAGGTCCCTAGTTCTACTAAATCACTGACTTCTTCAAGTAGAGATTCATCTGTGCATTACAGAACTAAAGAAAAGGCAGAACAGCTAAAAATTGAGCCAAGTGCTAAAAGTAGTAAACCTATTATAGTGGTAGCTCCAGAAAAACCAAAGTACAATGTTGTAGAACTGCTCGAAAAAGGAAAAGTCATGAGGTGAGTTTACAGTGTTTGTTGACTTTGTTTAAAAATTTCAGAAGATTCTGAACATTGCTTCTTTTTTTTTCAGTTATTACAATACTAATTTTGTGCGTTTTAGTTAATAGCAAGTCAAGGGATCATCACTTTTTTTTTTAATCAATAGTTATCCATGAAATAACATACCTTTCTCCTTTTTTGTTTACAGCAAAGTTCAAGCAAGACATGCATTTGCAACTTACCTGCTACGAGTTCAACTACGTCTTATGCAAGAAACAAACTCTAGTGACTGTGATGATAGTGATACAGCAAATGAACAGATGGTAAGTATGGACAGCTAAATTGATTAAAGAACATCACTAGTCACATTTCAATATTCCATTGCCTTCCTTGATCAGAAGTGATTTTGTGTAAAATTGAGTAAAAACTTTTCCTAGAATTCACCAGGGAAAAGTCCAAGAAGCACAATCTATTCAAAGGAATGCTATGTAAGAACTACAAGAATACAAAGAAATTTCTAGTTGTATATTTCAATTTTTGTTTTTGTTCATTAAAAATTTTCATGTATTTGTTTTCATCACAATAAAATTCTTGTTTAGAGGTTGAATTTTTCATGTTATTTTTTGAGGAAAGTTTAAATTAGTTACTTTTAGGGTTTTTTTCTGCATCTTGTTGTGAAAATGTGTGTGGTTTTGATTTTAGTAATCCCACAACTGTTTAGTTTTCAAAGCGAAGAAAAATAGCATCGAATTAACTTAATTGGAAACCAAATTCCTTTCCTTTCTCAAATATAATGCTTCAATTTCATCTTGATTTCTTCTGCCAGGATCTTGTGTTACGTTTCTTGAAGAGAGCAGCAGGAAATTTACAGCAACCGTTCAAAGTAGTTGTACCAAGTAGAAAACTTCCTATCAATGACCGCAGAAGAATTTTAGCAAAACAATTAGGGGACTTTGTACATATCTACAACAAGGTATGTAAACCAAATTCACATTGTTTCTCTAATTATCACATATTTCTGTAGCTTTCTGTGTACATTGTTTGACCTTTTCTCATTATATTTGGACTTTCTGTACAGGAGACTGATCTTTTACGTCAGAGGAACAATTTGGACAAAAAACATCTCAGAAGACCACCAAGCTTTACCAAAAATGAGGGTCTGGATGAGATGAAGTTCAACAACTTTGTTAGTGCTGCAAGGTAGAACAAAGAAATTTTTATCTTAAAGTTTTTAGATAAATTTTTATCTATGATCATGAAACGTTTACATTCATTTCTATGTACATTTATTTGGGTGTTTTTGTTTGTTTGAGTGTCTATTTGAATGCGATTTTTTTCTACTATATCAAAAGATAATTGATGTAACATTTTGTCCAATTGGCCAAATAAATCAAATACATGCTACACATTGATATTCAAATTGAAAACTTTTATTTTTCAGCGAGGCAGAATTAGAAGAAGTTTTAACAACTTACACAAAATTGAACAAGTCTGCCAGTATCTTCCTTGGAAGCAATTCGAAGTCATCTCCTGACTACAAAGCTCCCAGTGTTTCATCTTCAGCCTCACAGACAGAAACTGGGTTAGCACGCAGAAAAGAAGATAGCTCAGATTCAACTCTTGGATCACCAACCAAAGCTCCAGATGACAGAAGTAAGTGCCTATAGAATTAGCGATGAATTGATTTGTTTCTGGCAATATTAAGCAGAAGTAACCATATTTTATCTTTCGAAATCTTTCATGCACTTGTTTGAAGGTACTTGAAAGCTTCCACCAGGGTCAACATTTAAAGCGAATGTATCTATTATTATTCTAATATTTCATTTTAAAAGTTTACTTAATGCACATACATGTAAGACTGCTGCAAAGGAATCCTTTTTCCTTTGGTATATCTGTCAAGCACAACTTTATTTCATAATTGAGCAACAGCAAAGACTTTTATGACGCTTTATCTTTTACATTTTGGGAAATAAAACTTTCCATAGTTAGATGATGACATATCATAGATTCAATTTGTGAAATGAAGCAATCCTTGTAAATGATTCCATAGAATTCAAATTGGCACATTATATTAGATAGGTTAAAACAAAGAGTAAAAATATACTCTCTAGATTTTTGTGTCCTCATGTAATGCTATTTTTGTCAGGTGAAAATTATGAAACCAACCAAAGAAAATGACTCTGCCTTCTGAAAAACTTCTTAAATTGTTCCTGAAGGAATACGAACATTCAATTAATCACCACTTTTTCATAGCCAATAAGATCGCCTGTTTTTCTAGCACCTAGGTAATAGGGTATATTGTATTGGTATAGAATTCCCTATATATAATTCTTTTCAAAATGTAATCAAACCTGTATATTAAAGGGATAGCCTTACATAAAACTATGATAACAATTGATGTGACAGAACTTTGGTTATTAAAGTTATCCTAGAAATTCTGTAAGTTTTATTTTGTTGTATAGAATCAGTTTTAAATTTAGTATAATAACTAGAAATTGTCATTTGAAGTGCATGATACTGCAAATCTATCTCTCTGTATATATTCAATCTTTAGTGCATGATCTGTACGAATTTTCCTTTTTTTTCTCCCTATCCTTTCCCTTTAGCGGAACCTGCTGGTAGCACACAAATCTATGCCAAAGACAGCAGCACTTCACTAGCTCTACCAGGGAGCATAGCTGCTGCTAATGCCGCCAAACCTTTTTCTTCCTATGCTAGTGCAGTATCAATCTATAGTACAAAACTTACAACAAATCCTCCTCCAGCCAAACAAAGACCGGTGTCAGCCAGTCAGATGAGAACTGGGGGTAAGTGTTCGGATAACAGATTTTGTAACAGATGGTTTTAAAAGAAAATTAATGATTTATTGAAGCTTTATAATTAAGGGATATTTTTTCAAGTATTTAAGTTCCCCAAATCCAGCTGCAGTTTCAATTTTTTATTGCATTGACCTGCACCCTGTAACTAAGAAACACTTTTATTATATCTCATCTTGTTAACTTCATGCTCTACTATTGGATTGTCATTTTGAAGTAACATTTTTCTCAAACTGTTAATTAAATTGAAAAGAAGATATTGAACTTTTATAAACTGCTAATCAAATACCAGAAAATGCTAATCAATTTTGAACCACTAATATCTTGATTATTTCCTGTTTGCAGGATATTGTTGAAAATCTCATTTTTCTTACCTATTTGAAGAAAATTATGTCTTATCTTCAGGTTGATAAGACAATGTTGGTAACAACTGCGATATTTAGATACTTCTTAATTACCTGAAGCAACAATCTTTTTGGTGTATGGATAAGATATTTAACAGCTTTTCTTGATATTTAACATTGATTGTTTTTTACAGGATATCATGGTCATAGACATAGACCAATGTCGGCACAAGTTAGAACAATCTCATCGTCCCACAGAGAAAGACCAGATGGTGCTGGTGAGAAACTGTGAACTAACACTGCATAAATGTTATGCTTGTAGATGTAGTCCTCACACATTGTCCAACTCACTAAATTTCACTAAAAAATTATTAATTGTAACACTTACCCTTTACTTTATCAACTTATTAGCAGTGTTAATCACAAAATCTCAAATAATTGGCAATGATCCTTTATATTATGAGTAAACAAGAACAAAAAAATGAAAATTTTCATTAGATCCTATTCATAAACAACCAATGTTCATTAATTTTTATGTCTCCTAATTTCATTAGTCCATTGTCGTCGTAAAATTTTCCAGTTTTTGCTCTTGTTAACTTTAAGCATTGTCAGTTGGTAACAGCTTCTGGACTAATATGTATCAAATTTTATCAAGTTCAGGGTGCGAATTAGAATTTTATGTTTAGGGGGGCGACGTAGTATGTTCATTAAGGAAATTATTGAAATTTGAGAACTTGATGCAGACCGCACAATACTTTATAATGAAGATAAAACAGTCTATTCTACTGGTCCGCCAGTAATTTGCACCCTGATGCTTCTAACCAGGTGTCAGAGAAAGGGAGATGAACCAAGAGCTTTTATTTTAATAAGAACTTATTTATGCTCTGTAAAATAAGCATGCTGTTGTGACTCATAAAAACGTTTCAAAGTTATCTTTAAGATATGTATTCTTATTTGTTTCAGATGACAATATGAAAGAAAACTATGACGAAGAAGCTATAAACGCAGCACTGGAAAGATTAAAACTAAGGCAGCAGCAAAGAAATTATTCAGCTAAACCTATGGAAAATGACAATACTAAAACCAAAGAAAGAACTTCTTCAATATCCTCTATTGTGGATATATCAACAGATATTAGACACCCAGACAGAGTTATGTCAAATACAGAAAGATATCCAACTTCTTTATCAAGAACTCATGAAACGAATCAGACAGATCATGATATTAGTAGAGAAAAGAAAAGAAGTCGGTCTGTGAAGGACATCGAATTTAAATTTGACAGCTCAGCTGGAAGTGGAGATGGAAGACCACACAGTGTGCATGGAATGAGAGCCAGGTCTACAGCTACAGCTACAAGCACCAATGGCTCTGCTACATCCTCTATGGGTGCCACTGCAAGCAATGCAAAATACAATCAAATGACATCAGCAAATGACACCTTTAATAGTTTTATAAATGATTCCATGGGTAGCTATGACAACGATCTAGTGGTAGCTTATAATCAAGTCACAGGAACCACACCCATCAACAATAATTATACCCCCACACAGAACAGTAAACAGATGCAGATTGCACAACAACATAAGGTGGCAAAACAGCAGAGTATGTTAGAACAGAGTAAAGCTTTACTGGAAATCAGCAAAGCAAAACACCAAGCCATGGTAGCACAGGCCCATGCTGCACAAAAGTCAAAACAACATACAGTGGGTTATGAATCTACCTCACCTCCAGGTGGTGTTCATGCTCCAAAGCCCCCTGCCAGTCCTGCAACTGGAAAGAAACCCTATCGACAACCAAGGGTTACAAGGTCAGTGCAGGATATGTAGTATACCACTATAAATAAAGATCTTAAATTCTTCAAAATATAAGATTGTAGCATTCATTTACAAGAGATGTTTATGAAATTATTGTTTTATATCTGCAAATACCAACAACTTATTTTTTTGATTTTTTTTTGCAATTGTCAACTCAGAAATGGATCAGCATCTGAGGAGATGGTTTACAATTCCACCACAAATGCCTACAACTCTTATTCATCTCCTGACTTTTACTCAAGCTTGAAATATGACGTTCACACTGGGACTTCAAAAATGATGTACGGGCCATCTGGGAGTGGGGTAAGTGTCTTTGTTGAAGTGTGTTCATTTACAGGGATATCTTAGGGATAGGTCATGAGTTTTTATGAGATAATATTATTTCCATTCTTACTCGTAACACATTTTGGACCAATAAAAGTATATATTTTTAGCTTCAGAGCCACATTAGCTAAAATATGATATCACTGCTAGGTCATGGGATTTTATGATATTATATTATTTTTGTTCTAACTCTTCTACTACTTTCAGTACACATTTTGAACTGATAAAAGAATATATTATCAACTACAGAGCCACATAAGTCACAATTTGATATCACTCAAATCATACTCTTTTTAGAAAAGAGATATAGACAATCTAAATCATGGAATAAAATATATAAATATGCTCTGAAATATGGTGTTTTTGGATGTTTGTAGGAGATGTTTTCAACAACGAAATATTTTTTTATATAAAAAAATCATGTGCAGTGAGGTTTGAGAAAAAAAAGTGTCTAAGGAGGCTTCAAGGCCAAAATTATATCGTTTTTTAGGTGGAAAGTTTATGACAAAAGAAGTAGGAGAGTTAGAATAGAGATTTGGTGAAACCCATGACCTATCCTGATAATGCACACCATTTAGATGTAAAAAGATGCTTGGTGAAAACTCATTATCTATCCTTAAAAATTCTATTGAGGTCAATAATCTCTAACACCTAAAAAATTAAGAAAATTACATGACATCACAACTCCATTTATCAAAATCCTTACAAAATACAAGAACCAAAAATATAATTCATTTAGAGGGCAGAATTCTCTAAGTCTTGGAAAAAAATCTTTAATTCCAAGTATTTTTCTGCTTTTTTGTAGAATTTCACGAAAAAAAAATGCCTGAGTAAGGAAAAAGATTTAATGGAATTGTGCATAAGAATAAGTCAACTAAAAAAAAAGGATTAATTTAGACTTAGAAATAATTTTTTATTTTTATATTCTTCTTTTTGTTTGGCCCATTTTACAGGGACCTGACCAATCAAAGAGGTAACTTTGATCTTGATGGGGAACAAAATAAATACTGCTGAGATATCTCCAGTCACTGGAATGGGAACTACCACTTTGAGAGACATGTTTACATGAACACACACCAATTACTGAAATCTCAGATAATCACCTGCATGTATCGTCTACCAAAGATATGCCTCACCCCTGTAATTATTGTAAATTTAAATTTTATGAAAGGTATAACTCTAAATGATCTTTCATAATAAAAGCTGCTATTTTTGTGTTCAATGAACGAAGATGGATTTGTGATGTAGCTCTAATGGAAATCAATACAGTGTTTGAATGCTTGTCAATAAGACTAAATTACTTGTAAATTTTCAATAGCTCTCAAAGTATTGGTTTAACAGAGTCCTACAGAATGGATTTGTGGGAATTTGTGATGTGATATGGATCGGATCTAGTGTGTGTTTTTCTCACATTTGTGGAAAGATACACAAAGTATATGGATGGATGTGCACTTATGGTCATAGGCAGAATAATGAGTTATTTTCTGTATCAATAATTAAGTTTTTATTATATAATTACAGCTTTTATCTATGCAAAAAGGGCCAATTCCAAAACCTTTTGTGTAAATAACAATGTTTATAGTGTAAAATTAAGATTTCATGCATAACTGTACAGGTTTATTGTCTGTTCACCAAAGTGCTGGCTTTATGTATAGGTTTCAAAGATTGGAATATTTTTATTCCATTGTATGTCAACTATAATTCTTATGATTGCATGTTTTCACATTCCACATCATTAGAGTTTATTACCATTCATGTTTAGGTATAACTAAGTTATCCCTTCACGTCATAATTTTGCAACCAAAGCACATTGTTGATGAGTTAGGCATAATATTCATGACATTTTTTCATGTAAGTTAAATCTAATTTATTCAGGGACACCGTTCATTTTCTGTGATAACTTGTCCTTTTGTGATCAACTGAGAATAGGATTCATGTGATATGCATGTCGGGTCTGGGTTTCAACATACACTGAATGTATATCTTACAATTTGTCTTCATTCTTACAGAACAATATCTTGATATATTTACAATTATTAAAGTGTTGGGTAAATCATTTTTTTTTTCTGTCAAATAGGTAAAGGTACATATTTACCATTCTTATAATTTTGATGGTAATATTAATCTCTGTTTTTAAGATATATGAGACTTTATGTTAGGACATTTATTGAAGTTAAGGAAGTGTAAAGGTATGCTATCATATCAAAAAAGATGTTGAAATGTTAGTTTTTATGTTTAAAAAATAATCAGAAATCCACTTGTAATTATTTTGTGGTGACAAAATGGAATTGAGCTCCCAAATACTTGTTTATTTTGACAATAACACCAAACCCTAAAATGTTAAATCTGGTTGGCATGTAACAAATATATTTCACAATTGGCCATTTTAGTTGTTTTCTGGTTGCAATTGACACTAAATGGGGAATAAACTGCTGTTTTTATTATGATTATTTTGTAATATTTTTGTTTCTTTTCAGTGAATAAAATATCTGAATAGATTTTAAAAAATTATTTGTTTATGTCATCTTATTTTTATAAGTATAATATATTGATGTAATTGAAATGATAAATCCTATAATTATGATACATGATTATGTAAATAATCATTTAATTCCATCCGTCCACCTTTCATTAATCGCTTTATTAGACCTTTTTTTTTTAAATCATGTTATTTTTAATTGACAAATTCTTGGATAGAAATCACTGGATATTGCTTGGAGCATTGTAATGTGTAAACACCAAAAATAACTAATAGATGGCTAAAAGTTGAAACCCTGAGGGAAAAATGATGGATGTAATCAAATTGATCCACATACAAAACTTGGCATTATTCAAAACATTCAAAAGTTAAAAGCTTCCCATATTGATCCTATTCCAAGCTATAGAAATTCATGGCCTTTTATGGTTGAAGCAGTAATAATTTGAAATGTATTGATCAATTGATTGGAATCAGTTCAATCTGGATCTATTTTACCTGAAGTAAGCTTTGAATATCATTAGATCCCACACTAAATCCTTGTTGATGACTGTGGTGCTTCATATCTCCGTGGAAACCACTCCATCAAAATGAATTGTTCTGTTCTATGCTGACTACCATAGTAGGCTGCAAAATCAAAGAAACTGTTTTACATCCAGAAAAATTCAGGACATGGAATTGTTTGAAGTTGGATTCAGTTTTAAATATTTTATGACATTTTTGAAACTTTTGCACTGAATGAATATTGAAATCAGATTGATTTTAAGGCCTTATTCTCAAGTGAAGAATCACAATCTTATAAAAACACTTGACCAAAGCTTTGTACTTTCCTTAAGTCTGGTGTATTTATTAATTTTTCCCATAATTATTATCATACATATTTAGTTTCTGGCACATAATTGTATTGCACTCACTCAAAGGTAACTTTTTTGCCACTGGAAGACAAAGGAATGAAAAGAAACGGTGTGTAAATATGCTACCAAGTGTTCAGTTAAAGGGTGGCACCCACCACCATTTTTATTGCACAGAACTAGATTGTTCTTCAAGCAGCAGCATGAAACCACACCAACTAATTCCAGAAGAACCACATAATGAACTTTGCTTGCCCTCAAAGTCTACAAGACTCAATAGTTCCAATCATAATTCTCTATTGATAACTTGTTTAAATCATGAACTCCTCAAGCAGATGAAGACAAATGGGAAACACTTTCTATGTTTATTTATCACAAGTCTGGAATGGAATTCATAAGGAATAAAATGTAATAGTGATGAATTTCTGTCTACATGACTACATGTATTTTCAGTCCTAAATTCATGTGGACTTTTAAGGATATAAATGAATATCTTGATGGTGAAATATCTTGTTTTGTCTGATTCATCAAGTTTTCTAGGGGGGAAAAACGTTTGAGCTGACTGTAGAAGTGGATATAAGCAATTGTGGATATCAACGGCTTGGAGATTTATCATCAAATTTGTCAATAATTTTGTTAATAAAATTGTTTCAAAAAAATTTCATACTATAATTACAGTAACATGTAAGATTTGTCATCACAAATTTCTTAGTCACTACTTGTGTGTGAGCCTTGACAGACTTTGGATTAAAGCTACTTATAAATAAAATAATAAAAATGGCACCACAATCTCCGACCAAGAACTCAACGGGCTCAAAGACATCACTAAAATCAACCGTGAGTCAAAAGTCTAGTGGTAGTCATAAATCAAATTCAAGTCAAAAGTCGTCTGCCAGCAGCAAATCAGCCAATGGTCAAAAGAATGGAAAAGAAGGGAGCAGTAAGAAACCTGGAATGGCGAAGAAAGTGAATACTGTAAAAACCAAAAAAGACAATGAGGAAAAGAGGGATGTTAAATTAGAAAATAAAGACGAAGGAAAAAGTGAAGATGCAACAGTAGCGACAGGGGATGATAAAGAAAAGAGTACATTTAAAGAAACAAAAGATCTAACTTTTATTGAAGAGGAAAAAGATGATAAAAAGAAAGAAAGTAAAAATTTGGTTGATACAAATACTGAGGATCAAAATGTTAAAGAAGAGACAGCAAAAAGTGAAGGCAAGGAGATAAAAGATAATGAAAACGATGTAGAAAAAGATGTCAAAACAGAAACTCAGATAGAAAATGATAAAACTAAAAATAAACTAGACAGAAGAAGTGATAGTGGAATTTCTGAAATCATTTCAGATGAAGGTGGGGATAGTGGTTCAGAAATTAGGGCCATTCCACAAATAGAGAATGGAGTCATGGAGACAGATCCTCGAAATGGAGCTACACCCGAACCAGATAAAGATCCAGAAATTTTAGACACTGGAAGCAGTGAAAAATTAGATAAAGAAAATGTCAAGATGGAGTCTTTGAATACTGACAAACCTCAGCAGGAAAAAGAACCATCTAGTGAAGAAGAAAATAAAGAAAGTTCATCCAAAGAAAAGGCCATCATTGATAAAGATGATAAAGACACAGATATTAAAACAATAAATAAAGAGACAAAAGTTGAAGCACAAAATTCTGGGAAACCAAGAAATGAAACCAATATCAAACCAGACAGTGGGGAAATTATGGCTGTTAAAAATGTCAATAAACCACAGAAAAATATTGATGAGAACAAAGTGCCGGAGAAAAATGAGGACAAAGATAAAAAAGAAGTGATAGCACCAAGTAATCAAAAGGAGGAAAAGAAAATAGTGTCAGCTACTGTTTCAAAAGATGCTACTGTTTCAAAAGATGAAGAGAAAAATAAAGAGGTGAAAGACACTTCACAGAAAAAGGATGAACAAAAAGATGTGAAAAAGGAAGAGAAAAAAGAGGGGAATGAAGCTACGTCAAAAAAAGACGAAAGAGAAAACCCAAATAGATTAAAGCAAACTGTGATAGAAATTCCAGATGAAAATCATCAGCCTGATATAGAATCCAAAGAAACTGCTGCCGAGGAAGTTGCTCCTACCCAAAAACCCTCAGAGGCTGTAGTCTCCAAATCCAAACCTTCAGAGGCAGTAGTCCCCACCCCAAAACCCTCAGAGGGGAGGCCTAAAACTGCAGCAAGTCAGAAAAAAGTGCAGAAAGTAGATAAAGAAAAAACTTTAACTCAAAAAGATTCAGAACAGAGACCAAAAACTGCAGCATCCAAGACAGGGTCCCTGAGGGGGTCGATGAAGAATAGCTCAAGACCAAATACAGCTGCAGAGAAGAAAAATTCTGTTGTCAAGGACTCAACAAATGCCACTGATGGTAAGGGGGATAAAAATGTCAGCAAATCTGAGGTTAGGACAAGTCTTGGAAACTCTGCAAAACGACCAAAATCAACTGTTAATGCTGGAAATAAAGGGGAAAATGTGAAAAATAATGAAACAAAGAAAGCAGACACAAGCAAAATCAATGGTGAAATCAAACCTGTGGGAATTGTAAAGAAAACTGAAGCCGCAGATAAAGAGCAAAATAATAAACCGACTCCAAATGGAGATGCAAAAACAGAACCTGTCTCAGACGCTAACACCAAGGCACCCACAGAAAAGAAATCAGTCAAAATTGTAGACCCTAAAAGTTCAGGCGAGGGAGCACCAACTAAGATGAGTAAATTTGGCCTTGCATCTAGAGGTTTGGCAAAAGCAAACATGAAAACAGCTTTACTCATGTCTGCAAAAAAAGAAGAAAATAAAATGGTGAAAACTGAAGCTAATACACCAAGGGCTGAAACGACAAGCAAAGTCACTGAGAAAGAGGAACCAAAAGAGGACGAACCAAAAGATGGAAAGAAAAAATGGGGAGCATTTAAAAAGAAAGATGGTCTTATGCCTCCAGGAAAGGGAGCACCAAGTAAAACAAATGGGGATGTTAAAAGAGGCTCTCTGGCGATTCCTGCCACAGACAAAGAAGGGAGGGATAGTCCCACATCTGAGAACTCTGGCCCTGGATCTAGACGGGGTTCAAAAATGTCCATGGAATCAAGACTGTCTGCATTTGATTTGAGCAAATTGCAAAAAGCTGCAGCAGAGGCTCAAAAACAAAAAGATGAAGATGCGGAAAAAGAAAAGGAGAAAACAAGGAACACGGATGATTCTTATATCAGAAATGTCATTCCTTATCTTCCATTGTGGCTGGCTATTATCTGTTTCTTCTTCAATATGTGTGTACCAGGTTTAGGTAAGTCAGACATTTGTTTACA
>JAVSBT010051337.1:3143-17322 GCA_033118115.1 Pharyngocirrus eroticus
TATAGGGAAGTGGTATATCAATTCCTCACCTTTGGTGCAAGTACTTTCAGATTATTCAAAACACTATGATTCATAAGCAAAACCTCTCACTTAAACTTAAAGCACCTGCACCGTTTACACCAGTTGCTTAAAGAGTTTCTGGGATAAAGTATAGGGAAGTGGTATATCAATTCCTCACCTTTGGTGCAAGTACTTTCAGATTATTCAAAACACTATGATTCATAAGGTTATCTTGACAACAGACTTGAAATACACACAGAAGTGATTGATAACAAATATATGTATTTTTAAGTAAAGCAATATTTTTCAAACTGTTTTGTACCAGGATTTTAGTAATCATAAAATATTCATATATCTTTACATCTTTTATGTTGTATACAACACTATGTGAAATAAAGGCATATTTACCTAATGACTTGAAGCAGTGATTGCATTTAAAATGTGCAAACCAAGGCATTTATGTTCTGGCTCCTTACGAACTAGCATTTTTTCTCACTTATATGTAAAAGCTGTGTGTTTTTTCGCTATAAAACACAATAACACTGAGCAGGGGTATGCTATGATAATATAATAATTTGTTTCATTATATTCAAATGCGTAAATATAACATAAATGAAAAAGTTGGTGGTTTCACTGGTTTATATAGAGTCGGTAACTGAGCATTTTTATCACAGTTCTGAAATGCCTTGATGACATACATTTAGGTTCTTCTCATTACCCCAATAAAAAACATATTGAAATGTGACCCGCTAAATTCTATTCTAATAAGTGACCCCATCTGCCATGGGCTCATTCTAATGGCCAGCAGTTGTCCAGTGTTTGAAGATATTTTCGTTTCTTTTGGAGTCAAACTTTGGGGAAAAATCAATTTTAAGGATCTCTTTAAAGCCTTCTCCCTTAACAGGCTCCTCATAGTTTTTCTTGTACATATTGTAGCCTACATCAGGTATGCGCCTAACTTCTCCATTAGTTTGGTTTTGGCGAACTAAATTCAAATGTTTAGCGATATCTAGAGGTGTCTGCATGACAAAACAGCGAACTGGAACACCTATGATGAATAAAGATAAAGGAGGATATAGATACAAATTGCCTAAAGTTGTTAATATAATTTCTTTTCCAATTGGACAAAAAAAATGGGTGGGTTGTTCAAAATAGGGTTGGCTAAGAGAGCAGAACCACTTAATTTGTTTTAGGCCATATAATTTTAACTTTAGTCAATCAATCAGTATTTTTGCAATTACTTATTACTTTCAAATTTAAGGTTATTATCATCATATCCCCTGTGTTGATAAATTAATTAGTAACATTTTATACATTGCTTTGATCCTTCTCTCACCTGCCTCTTCAGCTATACTAATATAATCCGATCTGGTAGATTTTGAAGGATTAGTGTTGTCAACAACAACGCTTTTTCCACTTTCCAAGGCTTCTGTTGTTTTCTGTCAGAACATAGTCAAAGAAACAGAGCATTCATTACAATGGGAAAAACAATGTTGAATATTAATTTAATTACAACTGTTTATCCACATTAATGCAATTTTCAGCAAATCTATATTTCAATTGTTTTGAAGCAAACTATGTCACAATCATGTCTGACAAGTATAAAAATAATTAAATATCATTTGCCTTTCATTTATGATATATCCCCTGAAAGTCACTCAAGAACAAACAATGACCCTCATACCTTCATGCATTTGGCTGGAGTGCCAAGTATATCTCTATTGACATGTTCATAGCCTTGGGTTACCAAAAACCTTTTACTGAAGGTACTTTTACCACTTGCTGGTGGTCCAACCATGAGAATCAGTTCTGTATCCTAGAAAACGCAAAGGACAAATTAGAAGAGGAGCACTAGTAAAAGTCGAGTAATAAATAGCAAAGTGAACTTCTTTTAACTTTGGGTCCTTCAACATGTCAAAAATAGGAAATACAGACAAAAGTCAAAATTCTATCTTAAAAAAGTATGTGTAACAATTACAAATCATAGCTTTTGTTGAGTCTCGTTTAACAACATTGTGTAAAGGTTCAATCCTTTCAATATAATATTTTTTTGCAGGTTTCTTTACAATAGTGCTGCCCCCTTTTGATAAATTTTAGAATATCCCACTTGGATTTTTGTGATAATAATTATCTTTTGGTATGAAAATTGAAAATTGGGTTAAAACTTTTAAATGCAAATGTAGTAAGTACCTCAGAGTGGAGTTTTTTGTTACTTTGTGTTGTCTTTTTGGTCATAAATTTGACTGGATCAAATGAACCCCATTCAAATTTTGCGGGACTTTCTTTTAAAAAGAACTCTTCTGGCGTCTGGAAATCTTGAGAAAAAAACAAAATAACCAATGTTTAAAGAGACATACACTTTTCTGGACTTTCATTCATCTATTTTCACATTTCTAAAGTGCATATTGGTTAATTACTTAGCAGGTATCATATTGACATGTAAAACCATCTTACATTGAATCAGTTAAACTTATAGTATTATAAACTGAAATATTCAATATATCTGTAACACTTCATCAGATTTTAATATCTGATTTTAAATCAATTACTATTGCACTTCTCTACTGTTTTTTTTCCCAAAATAAAAGGAGACTAAACAGAGAAGAACTCAATTAGTTTTGTGCATAGTGGTTCTCAGATATTTAAATCGCATTAATGTTGAGAAAAAACAGCCATTTTACAATGGTAATAATTGAACCAGTAGCTAACAGAAACTCATTAAGATAACTCACCTATACCGATATTAGCAGCAAACATTCTGTCACTGCATGAGAAATCCTTTGATTTTCCCTTTGCCCATTCCTTGGCACGGCCTGCCGCATCTCCCACATACATACATTTTGACAAATCAACCTAATAAATTCAGAAAGAATTAAGAGGATGTATAACATGGAACAAAAAAATAAAGATCTATTATGCCACACAAAAGGCCTGTACTTAATCAATGTGGTTAGATTAGAAAGCACACTTTTGACTATACATCCATCTTTATCAAAAGTAAATAAATGTGCTCATAAATTTGAAAGTAAGCCATAGTATTAGTGATTAGTATGAAGGGTACACAATCAAGAGGGTGTGAATCAAAACAAGATGGTGACAGTAACATGTTGAAAAAAATGATTTTTTTTTTTACTCTTTTGGGTGCAAAGTAGCTCTGAGTGACAGGATAACATACACAGTGACATAATGTTATGATAAACAAATTTCTCTTTTCATTCATAAAAACATGTACATGTACTTGTTTCAGTGTGCTTTGTATTTGCAGAGTCCCTTTAAATCAAAGAGTGTAAAATAAATGTGTTGGGCCAATATTTCTTACCTTAACACCTCCATTTGAATGTTCTACAAAGTAATCCCAGGCGGCTGGACTCGGCTTGCGGAAATGGTTATTTCCAGTGCACACAAAAGTCTATAAAATCAACAACACAGAAACCTTACAAGATTAAGTTGCATTTCAATCTCCTGTCATCTTAAGCCCCTGACCAGTCATCTCTCTGTTTTATAACTTTTAGAGTATGTTTAAAATCTTATACATGTACTTGTCTTGCAGTTACACACTTTTTCCTGTCAAATTTGATAAATTCACATTAGAGGGAATATTCAAATTTATACTTTGAAAGAACCTAAACTGACAGTCTGTTTTCTTTTACATCTAAAAAAAGTACATGTTTTACAAACACACCCGGTCAATACTTACAAGGACTGGTATATCAAGTTTTGAAGTGATATCTTCAACTTTAGTCCTGATTTCATTTGGAGATGCCTTCCCCTTTTCGATACCAGCTTGATTTGTAAAGAAACAAATTCTGTAGCCATCATTGTGCCATTTTTTCAATATATCAGGAACACAATCATTCCACCAAGTCCAGTCCTTGGCCCCTTTAACAAAATAGAAAGCGAGTGTGGTTTATGTAAGTGGCTTACAATAAAAATTGTTAGGTAGTTAAAGTTCAACAAACTCATTCATCTAATAAAGAAAAAAGGCAAAGGTAAGGAGGAGACACAAGAAGCTGGCAAGTCTTCTTTCCATTCACACTGGGATACCGACACAAAGAGATGCAGATGATTTGTAACTCACTATGTTTCATCCTTTAATATTTTAACAACAGAAGAAAAAATTATATATGTAATGACTAGGCGACCAAAGGAGGCAAACATTTTTCCTGTTTTGTTAGTTTTTGTAATTGAAGTGTAACATGTCCCATTAAAGGGGGACTGCTCTCCAGAGAGTCTCCCCATCATATTAAAGATGATGAAAAATATAATTACACAATTCATTTCAAATAGTAATATTTTTATTTTGAAAAGTTAAACAATTATTCTAGGACTTTATATTAAACCTATAAGCATGCTCTAAAAGATTATGTTTTAATTTTTTCTGATATCTAAAAAGATCCATGTGGCTTGAAAAAATGTTTTATTTTTCACTCTTTTGGTGTTATTTTATACCTTAAAACAGGGCCAGAGAAACTCATTTGAGTAATATCAAGTTGTGACTAAAGATGTCCAAAAATATATACTTTCATAGCATTGTTTTCTGTTGAACATGATAATTTTGGACCAATGCTCATGCATATAAAAAGGCAATTAGACCCTCACCCCCTCCCCCCTCAATATTTTAGAAAATCCATTATAAGAATATGAAACATGTTGTGAACTGAGTCTGAAAAAAAATGCTATAATGTAAGACTAAGACTAATGAGTTTTGGGGGGAGGGGGAAGAGATAATTGCATGGCATTTCAATCTTAAAAGATGTCTATCTATATTATAGTATAATATACCTTTTAATAATACATGTATTGTAATTCCATAAGGTAGGGCCGCCCATAATTATGTGGTTGATTATAGGGTCTAGCCTCTACCCTAGGAATCTAATGGAATTTTGGAGAAATCACAACTTACTATATTTTTTATCAGACTTACAATTTAACAATATATTCATCTATGACTAAGTCTATGTAAATTGTAATAAAAAGGGACCATTTCCTTTACATTTACAAAGTACAAGCAGCATTATTCACATTTAATAAACTAGAAGCAATACAACACATCGCATTGGGGGCCTTCTTTTGGTATTTGCACCATCTATCCAAAAACATTATAAAAAAGTGAAAGATTTGGGGGAAATGTGTATGTTTTTGTAGCATAGAATAATCACATTGGCTTCAATATATATAATATATGCATACCAGTAGCGAATTTTCGTCCACTTTTTGTTTGAATTACAGTAAAATCGATATCAAGCCCAACGACTTTCTTGCTCCCCGACAAAGTGGCCGAATCTAAAATAAGCAGCGGTTTCAGACCCTTGATATCTTTTCCTGCCTCCTTCCATGTCAAATCCCATTTTAAGTCGGTTTCTCCCTTAGCTCGCTTAGCTTTAATTTCTGAGTTAGTTACTGCTTTTCTCTTTGGGGGCATGATTGATTTGTTGAGTGAGAATATAGCTCCTGTTAAGGTGCTGTCGTTGTATGGCTGTAGCTGCCGACTGTAAAACCTTTGCTATCATATGCTCATTATATGTACAGTAGCACACAGTTATGACAGTGGACCAATAACGCCCAGTCAGCTTTATCGAATAAGCAGGTTCGGGCTTGTCCAGGTATAGTAATAGTACACATGCTAGAACAGATACTTTAACTAGTGTAGATTTAGTTATATCCACCAGGCAGCGCATCTTATTTATGACAACAAGCGTACTCTTTAATCACAACATAAAGAATAATTTAAGTCATCAGAGGTTGTTAAAACAATTATGTCCTACATACAAATCACAGCATGTTCGCAATTCTGTATATTAAACACTAAATTATGGAACTCCAGGTGTGCATGATATAGGGGCAATCAGTGTCTTTGAGAAAGTGCTTTAATCTGGTGCCAAACAAAGCAATACACCTTTTCACAAAGTAATACTGTGAAAAAAGTAAATTTGCTATTTTATCGCATACAAAAAAATAAAGCCACGTTGTAAAATGCTATGCTTTATAGAAAAGGATTAAACTAATCCTGACACCGGAAGTCAGATATTAGATAACTATCGGCTCAAAGTTTTTCAGTGGAAAGAAGTTTCTGTCTATATCATTTTTAAATCTTTCATCTACACCCAGTCATGTTTTGATGTTAATTTAATAGAAGTCATAGTATAATATGGTCTTATCAAAATGATTATGAATATTTGTGCAAAATTAGGTTTAGGCATTTATAGTATCTTTATGGTTGGTCAATTGATGCAGCTGTAGCGCCACCTGCAGAGTGAAATTGCATGATTCCATTGAAATAGGCATAATTATTTAACTGATCAATTAATTTAAACTCTGGTTTCAGTTTTGGATTAAGAAAAGCATCTTTAAAATTTGTTATTACCATTATTATAAAAAAAAAGTATTGTGAAACAAAATGATTCAAAGTGTTATAAATTATTTTTTTAAAATATACAACTGTAAAAATAGTCCAGGGCCCAGGTTTTAATACCCTTAATTTTTTTTTAAACTGGGCCCTGAAGGCTTTTTTGATAGATAACTTGTGTAAGAAAATACAAAATAATTTTGTTAATTTTTTCACTTCATTTTATTCGCTTTATCTATGTAACTTTTAAGATATCCTTGTGAATTAAAATGTATTAATTGAATCTCCTCAAACATGACTCTCAAGATATCCCTGATAATAATCAGCTAATAATTGTACACAGTTATTCAAAATATTAAAAACATGGGTTTTTTTATGATAAAGGGTGTCAAAATCTTATTTCAATGTTAAATCAAGTGCAGAGGGGTCGGTATAATATCAAATTGTAGCCAGGAAATCCTTTTAAAGTCAAATGTTCTTAATTTTTCAGAAAATGATGCTTTGGGACATTTTTTATCCAACTTTTCATATCAAAAAATAATTTGAGACCACCTGATTGTTGTGTAGATAAATAATTGTGTACACTTTGAAAACTTGACAGCTAATTTGTTTACATGAAAAGTTTCATTGTGATAGTCATTTAATACCCAGGTATAGACCATTCAATGGCAGTTCTTGGTATTCATGTATCATTAATAGAAGCTGACAGCTCTGTTGTTTGTTGTTTCATGGTTACATGACAACATGATTTATATACATAAGAAATTTATGTTTGGTGGTAACAATGCCAGCCAAAATAGTTCATTTATTTTTTAAATTTTCATCTACTGTAGAACCCCTCAACAAAGGACATCTGATAAAGAGGACAATGGCTATAGAGGACAGATTTCCCATGCCCCAATTTGGGTCCCATTAACGCCAATGTCACTTAATAAACATGTCCACTGGACAGCATTTCTTGTCCCAAATTGAAAATTTACCTCTTAAAAGTGGACAAAAAGTCCTTTGATCTCCCTTTGTCAGTGTTGTATTACCATGATAAGTACAATTTGATATTCACACATTTTGTAGTGTGTAGAATATAAACTTGGTGTTCAGTCAGCAAGTGTTAAAGTTAGACACTCAAATGATACAATAATAAATCATTATCAAACACGGTCTTCTCACTTTATCAACAGTGTTAAATATTTCTGTATAAAACATGTCTCCATGATAATAAACCATGCTTGTGAATGATGTAAACATGATGAAACTTTTAAAGGTGTTTAAAAATCTAAAAACCAATCCCAGATTAAAAAATAATAGCCTAACCTTAAATAAACATCAATTATTGAATATGGCTGATATTTGCATTTCTTCATTCGTGTAAAATCTAATTACAAGTAAAAAGTCCTTGAATCAATCAGCATTATAAGTTTATAGAACATTATATAATTTTGTCAAATTTTGAATTTTTTCAATTTTTACTTTAAATTGTTGGTGTTTTTTTATGTTTAAATTAAGTGAAGAGAAATTTGAGTGACATCAAATGTGGCTAAGGGTGTACTGAAGCCAAAATTATATACTTTCATATTATCCTTTTCTATAAAAAAAAATGATTATTTGTGACATAAATATGCATTGCTTGTGCATGTAAAATAACGCAATTAGACCCTCTTCCCCCTTAAGCCATAAATATGTACTTTTAAAGCATAGTTTGTTATTGAAAATAATGCTTCTGTATTTATGCTAGTACAAGTCATATAAAGGCTTTGACACCACTAGTTCCTAATAACTAAGTGAACTGATTTATCTACAAGGAAATTAAGTATAGAATTAAGGTGAAACACGAAGGAAGAAGATATTTCTTTTGTTGTATTTGACATGAAATATATATATATCAAGGGCTTATTGTTGAAACTTTTGCATGGTAACCTTGGTAATGCTTTCTATGTCCTTAAGGTATTGAATATACCATCGTTCATAAGTTTCTATTGGTTATGTATAGTTTTTAATATATTATATATTAGACATACAGAAATACTGCACATATTGCTTCACGAAATGTACAATGTAGCAATTCAAATGTTCAATAAACACAATTTTTTAAATCAAATAATGTGGGGGGTTTTCTAGTCTAAATTATCAGCCAGCTCTGCAGAGTATTTCTAGGCCTTTAATAACAATTTGTCCTTCCTATTTAATTTTTTTTTCATGTTACATATTTATATTTTAAATCTTGGTTTCTCCCCCTTTTGGAGATACCCCTTTTTAAACACAAATTGTCATTTAGTCCACCATGTTCTTTTATCTTGGATAAAAGAGTCCGTGTTGCTGAAAGTTCACTTGAATTTGTTACTGGATTAATTTAAATGTCTCTTTTCTATTTATTATATTTATTTCTGTTCTTTAAGGAGGGTGCCTATTCAGCATAGCTGGTCTTCCATGGTACCCTCCACATATTCATCCCCTTCTTCCTTTCCTCATTGGTCTGTGCCTCATGCTGTCTGTGTTTTTCTCACAAGCTATCAATTTTTTGTCCTCAAATTCTCAACCTATTTTTGTAATTTATTAGTATCATTATTAAACTCTTATAAGCCTTCCAACAAATCCTTTAATTAAAGGCACTTTGAAACTTTCAAAACTGAATGTTTCTATCAATGATTAAACACCGTATATATTTATACTGTTGATTGTGTCCTAAGCAACAAATCAGATGAGAGTTTGAGGAAAATATTATTATTGTAAACCATTAATCCTCTAGATGAAAAGAAAACTATGATCTCATAAAAATATCATGAGGTATTTGAAATGAATAGACACATATTATTCTAATGATTCACTGCAAACAAGTAGTGATAAGATATTAATTGATGTATTCTTCCTTTTGAAAACGACACACTTTACTCTATGGTGCTGTGACACTTCACGTTATGGGGAAATAAACATAACATTGACAACAATTGTATCTTTGATAAAATATTTATCTCTTAAAAATTATAAAAGGCAAGATCAAGAAGCTATAAGGTCACATTTGTTGAAGGAATTCAAGAGGAAAATAAGACAAATCATTGGTCGTAATTAAAAATGGAAATCGACACAGTTCCTGAGGCTTTGGACGATTTTGCCAATAATGCCACAATTCATGGGGCACCAAGAAGTATTGGATCCAAAACAAGATGCACTCGTGTATGGTGGGGGCTAGTCTTTCTCCTAGCTGTTGTGATGTTTTGTTATCAATTTGGAAGTCTTGTTGACACATATCTGAAATATCCTACAGCCATAAGTATTGAGTATAGGATTGAAAAGGCTGTTTTTCCATGGGTCACAGTTTGCAGCTCGAATCCTTTCTCAAAAATCGCACTACATCAAGATGAAGAATTTGAAAACAAGACCGTCTCATATATCTATGATGTTATCCTTCCTTTATTTGATATGATGGAAAATGCTTCTGATGCAGAAATAGATGCGTTTGAATTTCTTGATGAAATGGTGGATGTAGCAATAGGTCAGAGATATTTACCTTACAATAGTTATTTTGGAATGGATAAGATTGTGGACAGTGCTCTAATTAAGGAACAGTTCATCCCCTTATGCAAATTCAAAGGTGATTTATGTAATATGGAAAGGGACTTCACCATGTTTTTCAATTCCCAATATTATCATTGCTTTACGTTTGAACAATTTCAGGAAAAGGCACATCCTGGAATTGAAAAAGGATTGTCTCTTGTCATTTTCAGTGCTCTTGGAGAAATGAATCCATTAGAATTTGTAAAAAGAACAGTGCGTGGTTCTTCAGAAGATGGTAGAAATTTCAATCCAAAGAGTGACCTTGGAGGCACTCTCATTGTCACCCATGCCCCAAACAGCTTACCCTTATTTGGGATTGACAGCATACATGCTTCGCCAGGGGAACATATCAAAATCAGCGCAAATGCCGAAGTTTCTATCAGAGCTAAAACACCAAAACAAGACTGTATAAACAAGACTTTGATAATACAAGATGCTGAATTTAAAGAAAACATTTACAATTGTCATGAATTATGTGATCAAGAGAAGATCATGAAGCAATGCAATTGCTTTAATCCCATGCTAGTTCCTCCACAAAAAAACAATGTTCCTCCATGTTGGTCAAATTTTTATGAACTTTACAAAGCAGCTAGAGAGTCGTGCAAAAGTGAGGATGCAGATGCTTGTAACACAGATATTACTGAATTCTATGAGTCAAATACTTGCCCTCATCATCTGATTGATGAAAGTGATTCATCAACTTGTGAATGTGCATCACCTTGTGAAGAGGCGCAATACCAAATCACTTCTAGTAGTCATATTTGGCCGCAACCCCTTGGTGAGAATGCAAATGTAGAGAGATATGAAATCATCACTGAAATTTTCAATGATAAATATCTATCACGTTACACAGAAGATGAATGGGAATTCCTCCAAAACACATTTTGGCAAATGGTAAACCAGACAGACAATGATTGGGATAATGTCACGATAGAAGAACAAAGAAAAATTCTGTCCAACTTTGCCTTAGTGGAAATATATTTTGCTGACACCAATGTGAGAGTTTCGAAAGAGGAACGTACCTATGCTTTTGTGAACCTCGTTGCCGATATGGGTGGCACCCTTGGTTTGTGGATTGGCATGTCAGTTATTTCGGCTGTTGAAATATTTTACTTCTTGACATCCCTGGTGTATGTATGCTTCAAAAAAACTAAAAACAAAAACAAAGTAAACGAGATTTCTAACAGCAGTATGTCGGCTTTTTCAAATGTACAACCCTAAAAGATCAATTTACACTATAGTTACTGATTTGTTAGTGCATTGGGTACAAACTTAGTAATTTTGTACAAACTGTGCAAAAAAAATTACTATAAATGCATTTGCAGTTTGTAGTTATAGCATCCATAGGATTTAAATCCGAATGTCCGAGTTCACTGTTTACAAATTGGATGAAGTTTTATTTCAAAACTGATAGTGTAAACAGGTCTTAAGAAAACTATGTAAAAAGTTTATAAAACGCTTTGAAAAGTTCAGTGATCGACAAAACTCAGTTATGGCCTAGTATATGTGTGGAGAAGTCTTGAAGTGCTCTTCAAAATCCTATTGGGGATACCAAAATTACAGTCTTAAGGTTTTCAATGTAAAATGTACATAAGATTATTAATTGTGACAAAAATGTCATTTTTATGTCTTTCTAGAGGATAACACTGTTCCATTTTGAAACTAATTTTTAATTATAAGAATGATTTTTTTTCTTAAAAGTGAGAAAAATATGCAATTGGAAGTTTTCAATGGGACTTTAACATGGGTTATACTATAGGATATCTACTTTAGGACTATACATATGGAAAAGAGTAGCCTAAAGGTTATCTTACCAATATCAAGCATGAGAAAGTGCTTATAAAAAAACTATGAAGTTTTAATTGCAAAAAGAATGGACATTATATTTTGATTGATTTAATATTTCACCAGTCAACGTTTTTTGAAGCTTACCAGGAAAGTTTTTAAAACCAGGTATCGGATTTATAAGCCTAGAAATTGAATACTTACAACTTTAACAACATTTTAACAGAAATAGCAAAAGACTATTTTAATGGAATGCTTCATCAAACTGCTTTGAATGTTAGGGTTCATAATGTTTATTTTAAACATGCCATTTTGTATAATAATTTATTGATACTTTTAAGACCTAAGGAGTTGATTAGTGGGTTCTTATTGTACATAACTTTTGGATATATTCGCCTTTTTAAATATTTGTTCAGTGAAGTTTGGGTAAAAATAAACTTGTAGCTTAGGTGGCGTCAAGCCAAAAAATAAATAAAAATGAAATCAACCATGCTCTCAAAACAAATCATCTTTTGTCCTTCAATATTCAATATTTATTCAATGTCAGAAGTAATAATTATGAAAATGCATAAAGTATATTTGCATTTCAAAACAGAACGTGCATGCCTTCTTAAAAATACAATTTTGATGAATTATTGATGTAGGATAGCAACCTCAATGTTTAGTTTAGTAACAAGATAGTTGAATAGTCACAACATTATAATCAAGCAAATATAATGCATAATACTCTTTTGAAACACAACACATAGATTTTGTAAAGCCATTTGTAGATATATTCTTAATTTATGATTTTGTTCAAAAATGTGACTTTTATTTTCTAAAGATATCAAAAGTGATTTGGATTTCGATTGAATTGTACATCATTTTTGATATTAATTATGTAAAGCCATTTGCAATAATAATGCATTCTTTAAACATTTGCTTGAAAAACGTGTCTTTTGTTATACTACATATTCATCATTCGGGTATTAACCTATACATGTACTGCAGAACATCGACATGACCTTAGGGTTAACGGCCCACTGTTCTACAATCAATTTTACTAGCTTGTCAATATATCCATTTCATCTTTGGCTTTTATTCATTATCTAAATAACAGGGGACAGGAGTTTTTCCAAATAATAAAACCACTTTTGTTTTGCATTAATCATCAGAAATGACTTAGCATATCATTATAATGACATATACAGAGACTTGTTCAAGTTTTGTAGCTAGCCTTAAAGTGTTCGAGAAAACTAATCCAAATGATATATTTTCAAAACCACAACTGTTTTCTTAAGCAATTACCTAAAGAAAAAACCTGAAATATATTAATTTTTTCCTAAAAAATCACAAATTTCTCACAAAAACTGAATCAACTCCTTCAATTTTTTAAATATCACAATACAAAAACAATCTAAATTAAGAGCATGTTTATAGCTTCAAAATAGTGTTTTGATATCTAAATGTTGATGTTCATTGTCTTTTATTAGCTGCTGAAAGAAATATAATTGACCAAATATTGGCATTTTTGATAAATGGTCAAAATTTGGTCAATTTTTGTATCTCACTTTTTACTTCTTAGAGTTAAAATGTGCTAGATTTATCTTCTTTGTTTTTTTAACTTAGTTGAATCTAGCTTTATTAACATTCATGTAAATAAAGTCAACATTTAGAATTCAATTTTTAGTTCTTGGAGACATTATTTACTATAACCTATGGGGGTAAAGTTGTCTCGACCTCCAGTCGTTGCCTGGTGTTCTTGTTCTTGGAACTGTGGGTTCATATAATGGGATGACATCAATTTGCACTCACAAGGTGGCATCTCAATTAGACTTAAAACACCTAGGCATTTTTATTTTATCTTGACAGACAAATGTTTATTTTTATAACCTTGGGTATCAACAGCACTTCCTCCATCCATTGAGACATAAACAAGTGCAGCAACCCCCTGAGCCCATGGTGGTCATATTTATATTTTCTAAAAAGTCTTATTCTGGGATTTGCTAACTGCATTAGAGGTGGCTGACAAAATCATGTATGTGCATTCCATAAAGAGGCTATAAACTTGAGGTATAACAAGGACACATTACTAGAGTGTGCACATTTGAATTTCAAATCCCTATAGTCCAGCAGATAAGTGGCAATTATTTGCCCAACCCGGCTTTTCTTTCTCAGTTAATTATTTATGGTGAATGTTATTGATAGGACCCTAAGAAGTGAAAATCAGCCGGATGACACCTTGTCATCATTGCATGGGCATTTCTTTTAAGAACGTTTTATATGGGCAACTTGGAAAAAAATCAATTAAAAAATCAATCTAAAAAGAGGAAACGAAAATGGAACAAAACTAACTTGAGAATTATTTTCATATTATGGCACTTTAAGTTTGAGTGAGTGACCTTCACCTGTGTATGACCTTGAATAATATTAGGCAAATGAAGTTAAAAGAAAGTCATACAAACAGCTACCAGTTATCTCAAATAAAAGCCTTCTGTTGTAGATATTTGCTGATTATCA
>JAVSBT010051448.1:0-14800 GCA_033118115.1 Pharyngocirrus eroticus
TTTTTTTTCCAAAGGTTTTTTATTCCAAAAAGATAAATACAAATTACAAAAGTATATAATAGAGAATTACAATAAAAAAGGAACAAAATGGACTGGATGCCCAATGGTCATAGTTTTTTCAGTTTTTTTAGCTTGCACTTTTGCTTTGCCTTTTTGATAGTAACAAATAATTTGCATGTCCGATTTGATTCACGGAAAAACAAACGGATATTTTGTGTAATGATATAATGTCTGATAGATTGTTCTTGTCATTTTATCAAAAGGCCAAGCTTTGTAAATGATGCATTGAAATATTATAGTCAATTATTGGCTTTGGTCTGAAACTTTGAAATGATACCAAAACCATAAAGCGTGAAAGATTGCCAGTTAATTGTGGTATAAGGGCTATTTGTTATGCCATACAAAGCCTTGCAATTTGTAACGGAGAGAAAGATATATTGTTATGTAGTGGAAAATTGCGTGTGAAGGCAAATTGTCAAGTAAAGCTAGAAGAAAAGAGTGTAAAGAATAAAATTAAAGTCACTGCTTGTGCAAATCACATTTTACAGTAGGGTCCCTTATATCAATCATGCCATGAATATCTTAGAAATTATATTAATAATGCAAAACAATATTGTTTTCATTTCTCCAAGTGTGAAAGGCGTCCTAAAGCATGGATCAATAACATAACTCTTCTATTAGTGATCATAGACTTTTTATAAATCCTTTTTCTTCGTAAAAAAAAGAAAATTAGTCACAGAAGCTGTGTATTGATTTTAACCAATATTGTTTGGAAAGTGATCAATAGTGTAAGCGTGTCTTCTTGTACCTTACAGCTAATAGTCTTGAGGCCGTTAGACATATGCATTAAATTTAATGACTGCAGAAGTACTTGAAAAGATGCTGGTAATGCCCTGGTTGTTATAATGCAGCAAAGGTGTACAAGTTTGACATGGTTTGGCTCCAAGCAATTTTCTTTATTATTTTTATGGATATCAAATTATGCGTTGTGAATGGTAATTTTCTTTGGGTAGTATAAAAGAAATCTGAAAACTATTCGAACATGGAATGTGTAGATATAATCATTTAAATTATTTCTGTACACATGACAATTACATTAAAAATCTTGTGTTAAACTGATATGGAGCTTTCTTTAATAAGTGCAGCAGTATGAGGGGGGTTATTTTTTGTAGTAGAGATATATGAATTCTCTGCAAAAAGAAAAAAAAAATAGAGAGAACATCAAACTAGGTACAGATGAAAGTATATCCAAAAGCAAAATCTTTAAGATCACTAACAGAAATGATGAAAGGGAAAAGGCATTATCATTTACTCTATGACTGGTACTGCAGTATAGACGTGGAATTTGTCATCTTTTGCAAAATAAACTCCAATATGAGCTTTAAATCAATAGAACACTGTTATACAATGGTTTAAAAAAACGGCCTGATGCTGCCAACTTGATAGAGTTAATGAGTCAGGCTAGACAGGAACATTTTCATAATTTATTTACAGAAAAGGAGTCTTTGTCCCTGAAAGAACTTGTCAAACATGTGACTGTATCACTATCAGTGAAGTGGTGTCTTTTTCGGTGTGTGATGAAGTTTATTATAAGAAGTGATGGTTTAGTTTCAAAATATCAGATCTCTCACAGGAACTTACAAGCTCACTTCAGGAATCTTTGATATTGACTACTGTATATAAAAGTTTGGAAAAAGTTAGAAATCTGACATATATAAGGTGGAGTCTATAAATTCATTATGGTTTCAAGTGAATCCTTTACATATTTAGAGAAAGACTTCCTTTCAATTTGGGAGATATGAGTCTCATGACACTCAACGCAACAGTCTTCAATGAGGTTTTACACGTTCCAACTGTGGGTACCATTCTCTTCCTTCTACATGATTCTCTTGTGTGCAAAACCCATGTAGAGTGGCATAGATAATGTTGATCAGAACTAAATCAATCACAGAAGAGTGCAAGGAATACACTACACTTTGTTTTTGACTTTCATTTTTCCTGCATCGTGTGATCTATTAGGATTGATGTCATGTATAATTATAGACATTTGTGATAAAAATGGAAAAACCTCAAATTCATACCACATGTGACATCATTCAACTCATAGCCATTTTGTCTACCACACAGGAAAGTATTTATTGGTACAAATGGTTTTTTGACTTCAAAGTCACTGTGTCACTATCAAATTCTTAGGTGTGGGTTATTTTTCTATGAAATAATAGTAACATTTGAAAACATTTTAACTGACTGTTAATTCCGTGATATGTTTTCTCTATTACAGTTTCCAAGACCAATTTATCTGTTCATGAAGACAAAAATAGGGTGCCCTTTGTCAAGGTAAGTTTGATGTCCACACAAAAATATGTGAATGTGTACCTCTAGTTTGATTTTAATCAAGATATCATGTATTAAACATATTAAAATTATTTTACTTATTATTACTGTTTTGATATTCAACAAAATAGGAAAAAATGAAAAATACATTTTTAATTGAAATCTTCAAATTTGTTTATTTCATTTTTAGGGTGCCACAGAGAGATTTGTGTCGAGCCCTGAAGAAGTTATGGAAGCAATCGAAGAGGGGAAAGCTAACAGACACGTAGCTGTCACAAGTAAGTGTCTGCATTCAACAAATCAACTTTTTCGGGTTTTTATATCAATGTCAAGAATTGATTGAGAAAAGAAAAATCAGAATTTTCAATATGCTTGTAATCACGTTAGAAATATAATTAATTTTATTTCTCAATCATTTCTTGTCAAAAAGCATGAAACTATATAACTGTGAGAGTGTAGTGCTAGTGGTATCTTCCCCCTCCCTCACTTTGATATTTAATTCAAAGTTTTAGCGTGGAAGTATATGTTTTTCTTTCTTAAATTTTCTGTCATCCATCATTCTGTCAAATTCTTGGTGATTGGGTTTGCCATTTTCTTTTTTTTATAGTGAAATTAGAGTTAAATTGGGGCGTTTCAAATTGCTTTCCTTTCTTTTTTTATAATGTGATATACATATAGTTTTTAAAAAGACCCAAAGTATTTTGTTGGTAAAATACATATCCTTTCAGTTCTTGTTTCCATGGGGTGACAAACTAATATCTTAATATTGTTTTGAATATTAGTGTGCTAACCTTTATGTTTTGTCTTTTGTCTTTGTGGCATTGAGCCAAATGTTGTCGTAGTGAGAATGGAACCATTATTAAAATTTGAAGGAAAAAAAAATCCTTTCTTTGTTGAAGAAAAAATAAACCTCAATTTTGCATGCTGCGTTTAATGCATTATGCTGGAACTCTTTTTCAAAACATCGCTGTTGTAGTTTTAATGCATGCAGATTTTTTTGTTACATCAAGACAGTTGAATGCAAATAGCAAGTCAACTGACGTGTCTTAGCTTGATGTTGGCTTCATCTTAGAATTAAAAAACAAGATTTGAAAGCATGGCTTAGCATTAGTTTAGTAGTTTTGCGTTTTCTGTTGAAGTTTTCTTTTGACAAGTCTCTCTGACTGAAGCAACATGTGAATTCAGACTAAATTTCAAGTTGGAGTAGAAAAAAGTTACGCCATAAAATCTACATCTGGCATCAAGTGAGGTCAGATCTTGGGTGAAAAATGTCGCCAGGATTTTGATCTCAACTGACACTAGATGTTTGATACGGTCACCTAGCAAGACAAAAAACCCAACCTTTTTGAGATGGATGAAGTGGATGAGTGTCTCCTTGTCATTTTGTCTTCTGTCTTTCCTCACCCCAGTGTGGCAGAACCTAACAATGTAACCAAAAAACACCACATACTTTGTACAAGTGTAAGTATGACACACAGGAAAATTTGATAGAATGTAAGTAATGATGTGTGAGTGTTGAAAGAATGGTCTAAAATGGTTCTATTTACTTTGTTGTTTTCTGGAATAAAAATGTGGATGAGAATGATTGGATTATGAAAATGTGAATGACACCTGTGCTCAAACTCAAAGAAGGATGAGTAGAAACTGTATGAATGAAAATGCAACAAATGATTTGCAAGATATGTGTAGTTTCTTGATGATTAGTAAAGTGAGATTTTAAAATTATTTTTTGTTATTTTGACTATTTTCAAGGAAAAACTAATATTAGAAATATAGTACAGATTCTCTGTAACTTAAAAATAGTTTATTCATCTGTCATGAAGTTGAAAAATCTGACAGGATTGTAGGTGGTATATTTTTACAACTCGAGGCAGTCACTGAAAAAACAATTACAGCATGGATTATCAAAATTATGTGTAATTTTTTTTTTGTGGACAACTTTTGCACTTGGTGGATTTAAAACAGTTGCTTTATCAAATAAATAAATGATTATTTTTGTATAAAGTGTCAGAGTTTAATGTGCTTGAATGAAGTGATTTTGTTGGTGTCATATTATGAATGAAATGCTAGTATAAACTATCCCTAAGGAATTTAAAAAATATATAAAATCTTGTTTCCAATTTAATTCTTTTATCATTAAAATATAACAAAGATGCTTGTAATCTTCACCTTTTTCTGAAATACATGATATGCAAGATTAATGATGATATCAAATTTAGTTTTTTACAAGCAACATGTATTGAGATGATAAATATAACTTTTTTTTATGATCATTATGGTAAAGGTTAAATTGAAGAAAAATAAAACTTTCCAGAGTGATATTGATTACTGTAATTTGAATTTAATGCCAAATGTCATCTTTTTGCGTAAATATCTCCAGACCTATCACTTGTATTTCTAATCTCATACTGAATCCACATCCATTTTTATTTTTATTCTACCTTTGTGGTTAAGTTGAAGGATGTGATGATAAATATGATAATGGAACCTTTTATGATACAGAGTAAAAGTGCTCTTTCTGTGTACAAGAAAGACATGTTTTCAACACTGTCATAGATGACTGATTTATTTTGTCTGATTTTATTCATAATGTATCGAAAAATCCTTTGTAAATTCAAGGGTGCCAAATTTATTTTGAAACTGTTGTCAAAAATGATATAAATAAGAAGATTTTAGCAGACTTGTTGAATAGTAGAAATGTTCACTGAAGTAACAAAAGAACAGATGTGACCTATGAAATGAATAAAGCAAGCGATACAAACTTTTGATGATATGTTTTGAAAAAAAAATGATAATCACAAAAGAAACTCATAACAATAGTTGACAATTGACAATCTGCTTGAGCCTGAATGGTATTTGAGGCTGCATTATCTATAGACATAAAATTTTAGTTGAAACTTGATCAGCATGTTATTTCATAACTGATTCCATAATGAGATATAATGGGGAGAAATTAGCTTGAAGAAAGGAAAATGACATCTTGTTGATAGTTAGTTAGTTCTAAGAGCAGTTTAAAAAAAATAGTACAATGTGGAATGACAAGATGGAAATGAAACGTTCAGACATTGAGACAATAACACGTTTAAATCAATGTGTTTCCTAAGAGTATGTAATCTGTGAATGGAGATGATTTTGAAGAGTGAATCCAGTGACTCAAGTGAGGTCAGTGCTGCTGTAAATGAAATCAAGCGGCAAAGACTTCACTTGAAGCCATTTGACTCGCATTGCAAATTTGGCGTGAAAATGGAAAGAGAAATGAGAACGTAAGTTAGAATGCATGCATGAACTATTTGTTTACTGCAGATGATTATGCAACCTCTGTCTGTCTTGTGTCTGTTTATCTTCTATATTATTCTGTTTTAAGGGTTTGGGTTCAGAATCTGTTCTGAAAAATATCTTATCAGCTATTTTTCCTCATTGCGTTGCAATAATGCAATTGTCTCCCAAAGAATCTGTAGTAAACCTATTTTTTGTGTTTCTGCTTTGTTTAGATATGAATGAGCATAGCTCTAGGAGTCACAGTGTCTTCCTCATTGGAGTCAAACAAGAGAACATAGAAACACAGAAAAAATTGTCAGGAAAGCTCTACTTGGTAGATTTGGCTGGCAGTGAAAAGGTAAATAGGAGTATTGTATTTTTTTAAATATACTTTGGTATTGAAATAGTATAATTTATTTTATATGGTAATTTTCTTTTTTCATAGCCATGGAGTATATTCCCGATGTAATAATTAACTTCATCAAGCATTTTTTCAATTTTTTTATTTTAGGTTAGCAAAACTGGAGCTGAGGGTGCTGTGCTTGATGAAGCCAAAAATATCAACAAATCTTTGTCAGCTCTTGGCAATGTCATTTCTGCATTGGCTGATGAAAATGTAAGTGCATGCATAGTAGATAGATTTGGGTTATTAAGAATCGATATCATTAGAATTTGAATCTCTTTGTTCTTTTTTTACTGTAAGCCTAGGTATCATATACCCCAATTTTGATTTAATTACATTCAAGTTTGGCTCAAGAAAGGTCTTGAAATTTTTAAATAGTGGCACAAATTAATATGTTATTGTTTGTCTGCAACAAGCCATCTAGGACATCTTCTAATTCATGTACTTTTCCTTGTTTATTAGAAATCTCACGTACCCTACAGAGACAGTAAGCTGACCCGTATTCTACAAGAGAGTTTGGGTGGTAATGCTAGAACCACTATGATTATTTGCTGCTCTCCAGCATCCTACAATGAATCGGAAACCAAGTCAACACTGCTCTTTGGCCAAAGGTAGTGTACCTATATTTTGATTGTGAACAAATTCACATTTGTTTCTGTAAAATGTTTTGTGATGATTATACAGAGTAGAATTTCTAAAGATTTATCTTTCATTGGTAGTGTAACTGATGATATATAATGCATTTGTATTTGATCAGGGCTAAAACCATTAAGAACACAGTGAGCATCAATGAAGAACTCACTGCAGAAGAATGGAAGAAAAGATATGAGAAAGAAAAGGACAAGAATGGCAAATTGAAACTCATTATTGCGAAATTGGAAGCAGAGTTGCAGAGGTGGCGCCAAGGTATGCCAATATTGAACATTACAAAAAGAAAATCTTTCTCAGTAATGATAGAATTATGAATTTATCACAACAGAAAGTTTTTTTAAAGTTTGAGGATTTTTTTGTACCTGTAGGAGAAAGTGTATCAGCTGATGAACAGATTTCACTAAAGCAAAATGCAGGGGAAGCTATGACCCCCAGTGGCTCTGTACCCAATCTACCAGCTTTGGCATCTAGCCTGCCTGCTTTGACTGATAACGAAAGGCTGCGATGGGAGGCAGAAAAGCAAGTCTTTTATCAACAAATGGACGATAAGGTAAAGTAGCCATGATGCACTGGAAATATACTTTGCTGTGATATTCATGTCTGTAGTATTTGAGAACCCCACCACCGATTAATGTCACCATAGTATCATATCCAATGATCTTCAGTGATGTAAATATCAAATTTTATAAGTACATTCACACAACAATAAATAACCATATACAGAATATATCATTAAATGATCAGCAGCACAGAATTATCTCGTGGTGAATGAATTAATTTTCAAATAATTATGTATATTTCAGGATGAAGAAATCAACACACAATGCCAGCTGGTTGAGAAACTGAATGAACAAATTGTTGAACAAGAAGAACTTATTGCATCAACTCGCAGTGAGTATGAAAACCTACAGGCTGAAATGCAAAGGATTCAAGGAGAGAATGATTCAGCCAAGGATGAAGTCAAAGAAGTATTGCAAGCATTGGAAGAATTAGCCATGAACTATGACCAAAAGTCACAGGAAGTGGAGGCCAAGAACAAAGAAAATGATGCCTTGAGTGACGATCTTACAAAGAAATCTGTAAGTAATCATATTTAATACATGGTTCACATAGTTTTTTTTGTAATGAAAAATAAAAAGACTGAAAAACGTAATTTTCATGTTTTTTGGGGGGGTGAATTTGTTAACATAAAAACATGATGTTCATGAACATTACGTTTTTCAGACTTTTTATTTTTCAATCATATTTACTATTTGAAGAATTGATTGTATTAACATCTGACTTTGCAATACAAATCCTATCTACAGTATGATAAAGAAAGAAAAAATGATTGCTATATATCTTTGTAATAAGTAGAATATTTAACTTTTTATATTTTTGTATCGACTGTATTCAAAATTTTGTTTTGTTCACACTTGTATGTTTTACTTTTAGTCTACTTTGAACACTCTTGAATCAGAAATTCAGCAAGTTAAGGATAACAATTTGCACCAAAAGAAAAGGGTGACAGAGATGATGATGAGTCTTCTCAAAGATTTGGGAGAAATTGGAACTGTTGTTGGAGGTAATGCCGCAGAATTCAAGGTAAGATTTTATTGCAACAGAAATGATGGAGAAAAAACGTTACACATTAGTTTATATTTTGAACAATCTGCAAAAAATATCTGTGATATATTTTCTGCTTGTAGCCTGGTGCAAATGCATCTGATAAGATTGAAGAGGAATTCACAGTGGCACGACTCTACATTAGTAAAATGAAATCTGAAGTGAAGACTTTGGCCCAAAGATGTGGACAACTAGAAACCTATCAGACAACTAACCAGAAGAAATTGTCAGAAAGGGAAACAGAATTAAGTGAATGTAGACTTTTGATTCAACAACATCAAGCCAAAATGAAGACCATCCAGGAAGCTATGAAAGAGACAGATAACAAGAAGAATGCACTTGTTGCCAATGTGGACTGCCTGAATGAAGAAGTTGCTAAGCTGAAAGCACAAGGTAAGAATTCCCCATGATTATGCAATCAGTGATTGTCTTTAGGCTTCACTTTATGCTATACATTTTGGAAATGGATAATAATTTAAATTCTGATGACCTACAGAATCTTAGAACGAACGTGTTTGTAATCATTTCCAATTTCATATTTCCAGACCAATTGTACAAGACACAATTAGAAGACCAGAAGGCCCACACTGATAATGTTAGGTCTGCTAATGAATTGAAGGAGGCTCTTGAAACGCAAATGGAATCTCATAGAGAACAGCATCAAAAGCAACTCAATGGACTGCGTCAAGAAATTGATGAGAAACAAGGTCGCATCGATCAGCTGACTGAGTGAGTTTATTATGTCTACAAAGGCAGTAACAAGTGTAATTTGTCTAGAAACAATCAAAAGAACAGCTTTGGATGGGTTATCAATAGTTATTTAATGAAAATATCCTCTTTTCAGTACCAACCAAAAGCTTGGTTTGGCCCAAGAAAAACTACAAGGTGACTATGACAAACTGAAGTCTGAGGAAACTGAGAAGTCTGCTAAACTTGCTGAGCTTTCTCTTCAAATTGACAGGAGAGAACAAGCCAAACAAGACTTGAAAGGACTGGAAGAAACTGTGGTAAGTATCAAACATAAAATCATATGAATCCCTTAGTTATATGAAGTGAATACTACTTCCAAATGAAACTTGATTATATTTATCAATCTAATTCTTTTTAATCTTCTCTATTAGGCCAAAGAACTACAGACCCTGCACAATCTTCGCAAATTGTTTGTTCAAGACTTGCAAGCCAGAGTCAAGAAATCACAGAGCAAGCTTGATGAAGACGAAGAAGAAGTTGGTGGCAGCGCTGCACAGAAACAGAAGATCTCATTCCTAGAAAACAACTTAGAACAGCTTACCAAAGTTCATAAACAGGTCAGTATATCTTTAGTATTCCCACTCTCAGAATATGCAGAATGATTATGAGAACACTGACAAAGTTGTTGTTATCAAAAGAGTATGTCTTTTTGTGCCAATTGAAGACATGGTTCTTTTATTTTATCAAAACGTCTTTGTTTTTTATGTGTTTGTAGCTGGTGCGTGACAATGCTGATTTGAGATGTGAACTGCCTAAATTGGAGAAGAGACTCCGTGCCACAATGGAGCGTGTCAAGTCTCTTGAACAGGCTTTGAAGGAAGCTAAGGAAGGTGCCATGAGAGACAGAAAGAGGTGAATATTTGATATTGATCATTTACTGGACGAGAAATCAAAATATATGAGATACAGAATATCCTAATGTTCCCTTGATTTTTCTAAACATTGTGGCCTTTTTATCTTCCAGATACCAACATGAAGTTGATAGAATTAAGGAGGCTGTAAGACAAAAGAATCTTGCAAGAAGAGGACATGCTGCCCAGATTGGTAAAGATTATAAATAACTGCGTGAATTAGTTGAAAAGGGAAAAACATTAATGAAGTAATACTAAAAAAAAAAGCTAAGATGTGTAGAAAACAATACAAAGCACTTGGCATGGATGACTATATTTATCTGTGACAAAGAATAAAGAAAAGATATATGTAGTAAACATCAACTCATTTTTGAATTCTATGTGAATGCTCATTCTTCTCTGTATTACAGCTAAGCCAATCAGAGCAGGACATCATCCAAGCCCAGCAGGACAGGCATCTGGTATTAGGGGTGGTGGCCTCAGTCAGAATGGGCCAGTTCCTATTAGGCCAACAGCAGCTACCAATGCGTAAGTTTAGAAATGTAGAAGATTTATTTTTTCAAATCATATTAGACAAAATTGATTCAGGATTTGGTTTACTGTCATTTTGATTTGTTGTTTGAGTTTCCAGTTTGTTAGAACCATTTTTCCTATAAACTAACTACTTTGCATGCACTCTTCCATTCGTAGCTCGCAATGCTAATAAAACAGTTTAAATGGCTTGATATTTGCTCTAATATTTGTACCAATCTAACATGAACGTGTACACTTTTGCTTGATAATAAACTTGCAACACAGCAAACACAAGGTTTTAAATTTTAAAAAAGAATTTGTTAGATAAATTAAACAAAAATAGTGTCTGAAAGACTTAATTCTTGGGATAAAAAAAGTCTTTCTGATTTGTTTGTTCAGCCAATTTAGCCCTTGTCCTCCTGGTGTACGTGTTCAACTCTCACCAGAGGAAAAAATCATAAGGGTTATAAATACAGGTAAGGGTGGGTTCACTCTTGTACCGAGCTTTGTACATGTAAATATTACCTTGCAAAGCTTTGTCCTTGTAAAAAGTGGATCATTTGTAAATGTAATTGTCTGTTTATTTTGGATCATTTGATATCATCCCAGAAGTAGAAACTTCCAAGTGCATGATAGGTGAATTCTGTGTATGTAGTTGGCAGTCGATGTCTCACCAATGTAAATTGTTCTGTGCAGAATTTATCATATCAATTTCTAAGCCCTGCGTTGTAAAAGCGACTGCTGTTTGTTCTTGTAGCATCCGTTATTGTGCAGTGAAAAGAGTCTGATAAAGCATTGGACAGGTTTGAATTTGAAAATAACTTGTATGCAACGGTTTTGGCAGAAATGACACATTGGTCATTGATGAAAAATGGCACATTGTATAAATTATATCTTGAGCGAGGACAGGAAAAAAATCCTCAAATTTATGCCTGTCACATCTGCACACTGAAAGTATTAACAAAACAATACTAAGGGAAATTAAGCATGTCCTGTTTGAATAAAGGACCTCAGGCTTTGACACTTCAAACTTTGTAAAGACTGTGAAGCACTTGTCTTCTCGTTAATCCACACAACTAAACATTTTGCTGTTTGCCTGCTTTTAGCACTTGTACACTGAAATCTTTCTGTCTCTGTAAATTTCCCATTTCTTTACTTTTGTACAATTATTTTTTATTTTATATTTTTATTATTATTTTATCTTAATAGTCGGAATTTCAATTTCTATTTCTTTTTCGTTATGCATGATGTTTTTTCCTTAGTTTTGAACCCTTGTTTCATTTGGTGTAGGTCCTCCTCAGGAAATAGATCAGTTCAATCCAAAAGTGCCCGGTCGTAACAGGCATCGTTCTACAATAATATAGTTTTAGGTAAGGCGGTGGATGAGGACTAAATGGAGAAGCATTGTAATTATTATATGTGCACCTTATTAATCTTTGGAATTATGTATTAAAGTGTGTTTTTTGTCTTAAACTGTGAACATATTAGCCTAGAACCATTGAGGGATAATTACCCGACATTGTACCAACAACTGTACTGGTTTTATGATGGGAATAGTGACATTATTTAGATAAAGTCAACGATAATAATCATTTTCTTTTCTTCTTTGTTACAGGTAAATTTGGAAACTAGTCATTTGAATATTTTAAAGAAACGAAAATTGAAATTCATCAACCACAAACATCATCAATAACCGCACTTCAGAGTGAGTGACTCTCAAATGAATCACACCCGACTGTTATCCTAGATAGTCACTCCACACAATAGATCTTCCTTTTGTAACATTTGGCACGTCCTAGAGCCAGCTGGCTGGAGATGGTGGAGATTGTTCCAGAAATGTACATCTGTCATTGGGAGGACACTGGTTTTAAGACGTGTTACACTAGAGAAGGTCACAAAAACATGGCATCAATTTGCTTGCCGATGGTATACCTTTAGACCAAACTTTGAAAAACAATCATTCATCTCAATTATTAACAAAAAAAATGAATTTGTTGTCTTAATCTATTAATTATGTGCTTTGAGGCTTTTGCTTAATTGTGCAAGTGAAAAAGAAAAACCTAAAACAAATAATGAGCGAGTCTTAACAATGAAATGTCTGATTAACAGACAAGGGTAGATTTTCAGGAGAAGGGCTATGTATCTAGTTTCAAAATGTTCTCTGGAACATAGTTCAATTCTTCTTGCTTTTTTAAAAATTCTTTAATGGTGGCTTTTATGTTGCCATATTTTGAGCTTCTCTAGCACACATTGCTTGTTTGAAATTTGGTATATAGTAGTTATGTAGATGTAAGGACATAAGATGGTGTCGAGGTGAAAAAAAATCTATTGAAATAAGAAATAAAGGTTTAACTATAAATGTAATAAACAATGAAAGATATGGGAATGAACTTCAGAAATATGTAAACAGTTTTTTTGTGCCACTTTTCGTGACGAGAGAGAATCTTCCTACTTTGGAAGAACTCTCTTTTAATGTCAACTTTTGTCTTGTGATACCTAAGAGTTAAATGTATTGGTCGCTATCTCTTAAAAGTATTCAGGGGTAGTCATTGAGACCCACCTGGTGAATACTTTGGGAGAGGTGGCTACTATATCTTGACTCAAACGTTGGGTAAAACAACACATAAATATATCTGCAGTTTTCATTGTGAAGTGAGATTATCAGGACAGCTAGTTCTTAAAGTGTTTATGATACTTTTAAGCAGACTAAAAAAAATATTGATTACAATGAAATTGTCTTTCAAAAGCACTGGAAATCTGTTTACATATTTTCTGATTTTCATTATGTTTTTTTCATTGTCTGGCAATAAATGATTGTACAGTAGCAATTACAAGCCATGTGAGCAACAAGATAGGCTATTGTTGCATTAATTGATTAGTTGCAAGTCTATATATGCCTTATTTTATTTTTTTCTATCAATGACCACTTTTCTGCACTTGAATTGATCTTAGCTGCACCTTGAAAATTTTCCTTCCAGGGCACATTTTGTAAGTAGAACAGACAAGATTTATATGATGGTATTAATTATAGGACAAGAATAATGCTTTGGATTGGAAAAGTTACAGGGTTGAATTTGTTATTTCAAACAAGAGCTAACTGAACTTTAATTGACATAAAATGCATTTAGAATTGTACTACTAGGTAAGACTATTAAACTATGATAATGTATTCATTATTTCCCCATATGTTTCATTATTTGCTATAAGAGCTGGATTTGTTTTGAAAGGGTGGTGAAAAAGTGTTACATCTTATTGTATGAAGATGTTTGATTTATTTATTTAAAGTCACATTAAGATATCATGTAATTTAATGAATATATTGCTTCATTTCATTGACACAAATTGAAAGATTTGCTGGATTTTTTTTTGTTTATCTTTAAATGGAGTTCTTAATCTCCAGTTTGACAGAGATAGAACTTTTGTGGGGTTATGAAAGGTGTCAGCTACATTGTAATATATGGTCAGTAGATGTATGTAGATACTGTGCAAAGCTATTTAAATGATAAGATATCCTGTGTTAAAAGCATTTTTTAGAGATGTAAGAAGTTATAATCATAGGTATATGGTTTAGAAAATGATAAACCAACATGCGGACAAATGTATTGCCACTGTGCTAACAGCATAATTGGAAAGTAATGAAGTCAACAATTCAATTTGATGAATAAGAAATGAATAAATATTTGTAATTTGAGACATTTGACATAAAAATAAGACCCAGCTAACAGGGGCCTACATTTTGATTAATCTAAAACTTTTTGAAAAATTAATGTATTTGATGGCACAGTATATGTGTAAATATTGTAAACCCATATTTAGGTATTCCAGCTTAATAACGTCTGTGCAATATGGTATAATAAAATGTTCTTCAATCCCAGCATTATTATTCTTAATATAAAACCCCTTAAATTCATAGACTAAGCTTAATATTAAGATTGCTGCAACATGGATGTAATCATCTTTATAAAAGTTACATAACATTTGAAGCATGAAGGAAGAAATAAATGGAGTGTGGTCAAAAAGGTGTTTGAATGCATTTCCAATATTGTATCCTTCGAAAAGAGCATTTTTCCTAGATGGCATGGAAAGGTTTGGGATCATCGTTGTGAGATGAATAATATTCAGAAATTTTAGGTAGATATTATCAGGATGGTCGAACTGATTGGCACCAAAAAGGAGGTAACTTTAAAAGCTAGTCATATTTTCCATGTACATGTCAATAATTGCTTTACTAGTCAATAGAAAACTATGCCTAGAAAGCAACTAGCTTTAAGTATTTGGTTTGGTAAAATTAATAAATCACTCTGTGTTGTAGACTATCTGTTCAAGCTGAAGTATGTATGCTATGGAATGCTCAAATAAAATAAAAGTGTACTTTAAAAAATAATTCACCATTCTTCACTTATTCATTGAATTATTACAAAGCAATTTGCAAGTC
>JAVSBT010051559.1:0-17300 GCA_033118115.1 Pharyngocirrus eroticus
GCTTTATATATAACATATCAAAATTTGGTAATTTTATCTGCAATAATAAAGATTTTTATTTCAAGAGGCGTCTTTCGTCTTAAAATTCTATTTTTTTAAAGGCAAATAGATCAGGATTTTTGTGGAAGGGTTTTTTCATAGAGCAAGTTTTATCCATGCTTATTCTTTTATGTAGGGTTCACTATCCAGGATCCATGAGTCCAACTGAAGCTAAAGCGCTAGGAAAACCTCTTTGGGCCTCAGAGGAATACAGTGCCTTGAATACTCTGGCTGGGGGAGGTTGTTGGGGAAGGGTTTGTTCACTCAAACTAATTACATGATTTTGATTTTTTGTATCAAATAATGCTTTATTTTTATGCTTAAACACCTCTGAAAATAACTTATATATTTATGTACTTGCAAAATGTCTATGAAGGCTTAGGCTACTGAGTGGTCAGTAGTGAAATTGATAAGACTTTGTCACTTTCAAGAAATGTTAAAAAAATCAAGATAGCCTCAAATAATTAAAAGAAAGATATTGTATAAAAAAACCGTTCTGTATTTCCAGGTTCTTGTTGAAAGTTATGTGAATGGATATCTTTCTGCGTAGGTACACTGTTTTTTGGTCTATCATTTTTTGAAAACATGAGCCAAATTGAGTTACTTTATGGTAGCTTTTTAGATGATAGTTGAATGCCTAAGTAATCACTATGGATTCAACAATTCAGATCTGTAATAATTTTTTAGGATGATTGCATGGAATCTTGTTGCTAGTTATTATGACTACTTGCCGTATGGGAGAAGCAGTTTAATGACGGCAAACCAACCCTGGAGTGGACATTATTTTGTGAACGCACCAATATGGATGACAGGTAATTCAGCCATAAAAAGACCTGCCATTCTGGAGATTAAGAATTTTTATTTCTTTGAAGTAATGGTCATTCAAGGTAACACTAGTCACTGTAAAAAATGGCCATGATGGATTTACCCCGGGAATTATTTATTCGTTTCAGCCCACCACACACATTTTTATGATATTGGATGGTACTATCTGCCACATGGTTCTGGTGTCGGAAATCTTACTGGAAAGGGCTCCTACATTGCACTGACTAGTCCAGATGAGACACAACTAACCATTATACTAGAAACAATTGTAAGACATTTATTCACAACTAGAAATATTTGGCATTTGATATTTTGTCCATTTCTGTTTTGGAATATTCATTTTGTTTTGTTTTGTACATTACTCTTTAAATTCAATTTTTCTGATTTTACTTTTGTTTTCTTGCAGGATCCAAGAAATGCTCCTTGCTTTTACAATATGCCAAATTACAAAGTTTCTGAAAGTCAAACAATTACATTCAAACTACATGGATCATATGTAAGTTTTTATCATATTAAAACATTAAAAAGTTATCAGATCTGCAGATATTTTGATGAATGATAGCAATTAAATTTTATGTTAGAGACATACCTTACACATTGTTCATGCAGTTTTGCAATAATGTTGTTTGTAAGGCTCATTGGATTTCATTATGTTTTTATTGAATTTTACGTGGAAAAAAACCCGTTTTGATTTGTAATTTTCATAATCTCAGAAAGTGTACCATGGAGAAGAAACTAAGGATATTCATTTATTTATGATATTTATAACTTTCAAAGCACCATAATTTCTTATTGCAGACAGGCATCAAGAAGCTCTATGTTTGGTATTCAAAACTTTATTTTACCAACAGCAGTGACACAGTAGGAAGTGTGGAAAAATCAATTTTGTTTCATCCTCTCTCTCCCATGGCGGTAAGCTAAAGCATATCTTTTTTGTTTACTTTTTTTGTTGAAACCATACGCTAGAATGTCATTATATTGTACAGAGAAACTGTTCATAACGTTGACCAACATTTTCAGATCTTAGATACTTGGTATTAGATGGCTAAATATATTAGTGAGATATTTTTTTCTCTTCATTATACACTTTTACTAGTATTCATAATTTTCAATTACAGTTACTAATGTACCGTTCAATTTTTTTCCAACTTCAGGTAAACAATGGTATTTTTACTCTAGATATTCAAAGAAATGAGGTCTACACATTGACTACAGTAGCCTCAGGAAGCAGAGATGGCTACCCTCAACCTCCACCACAGGCTCCATTTCCAGTCCCTTATACAGAGACATTTGAAAGCAAGTATTAAATAAGCTTTGTAGGATTCATGATTGGCCAAAGATAAAGATATCAAAATAATTTTTACATAGCTGTTTAATTTTAGAAATGGTTTACAATTTTATTTTTTTAAGTCAAAGTCTTATGATGCTTTGTGAGCCATAAATTATCTTAAACTAAAAACTCTGGTTTCAAAATTTGAGTAAACAGAAATTTGAATTGTTGAAAATTAATTTTTCCATATCATTTTACTGTTTATGAATAATTTCTTATTTTGAATAGAACTGTTTTCTTGATAGTGTGCTTAGATATGACCTAAATCCTTGTGGCTTTTTAGTGTTAGTATTTCAAAATCCTGTAAAAAAAATACATTCATTTCAAATTTTGGTTTCAAGAACCACTTTTTTCTAATTTTAGCATATGCTGAACATGAGGAGCCATACAATTTTGCCCAACAGGCAGGGGCTTTTGAGATACATGAAACACTTGACCCTAAACATGGCAAGGTTATGACTCAAATAGTTCCAAAGCCACCAATAGACACTTGCCTCCCAAAGAGGATGTCAAAACCTATCACCATCCTTGGAGACTATACCTGGTAATAGATAATTGATATTCTCATTCTCGGGGTCAATACAAGGATTTTTTTGCACTGTCCCAGGCGGACCTGTTAGAAAAATTGCTCTAGGTTCACCTTTGGAATCCACTGTCCCGTATTTGGAATCCACTGTCTTGGCCTCCATTGTGGATATTTCTTCAAACCTGGGACAGTAGAAGAAAAAGTCCACTGTCCCATAAGGACCCTCAACATTCAGAATCTAGGGGTCCACCTAAATCATCTCAGATCTGTGAGCAGGCCCTTATTTTTACCCTGCTTATCGGTGCGTTATGAAAATATTAAAAAGTCTCCCTTTTCACAGTAATAAAAAATAAAAAATGACTTCAACTATGAAGTGTGGTTTGAAACCTACATGTTTTGAGTCATCAAGACTCCTCAGGGTGTATTTCAAAAGTGATAGTTATATAAAATTATTTAAATTGCTTTGTTTCAGGCATGATATTGAGGTTCAGTATGACTTTTATCTGCAAGGGGGTGCTGAAGGGGTTTTCATTGGAGCAAGAGTTACTACAGGTGGCTGTTGGACAATGTATTCAAATGGGACCTTTCTGTGGCTTCTAGCAGACAAAGGCAAATATATGTTGACTGGAAACTTCAGTAAGTTTTATCATGATTTTTTTCTAATTGGATTCAAATGATTGATTTTGCACACGCTAAAATTGTTTGGAATCAAGAAAATGTTCTATATTTTGCAGCAAGATCATTGGTTTACATTGAAGGACCAGTCAACATTCCTATTAAAACTTGGCACACTGTACGCTTGAAGATAAAGGTAGTTACACTTTTTCAGTCCCTTTTGCACTTTCTAAGCTTTTATAGCAGAATTTGAGATGTTAGTTTTTTAATCAATATTATTTAAGAGATCAAACTTTGTATTAACATTTATCATAGATATTTTTTTGGAGAATTTCCATGGTGAATTGAAAGGTTCAGCTGGAATTTGTTTCAAAGTATTGTGAGTTCCATTTTAAAGTTCCCTTTCTTATTTTGGACCTTGTTTTACAGAATAACACTATAGAGGCATTTTTCAATGGTGACTTGTTGGTCAGACAAATGATAACAAATATGTCTACAGAGAATGGCTTTCTAGCATTGGGGACTGAGAATTTTTCCAGTGTTTATTTTGATAATTTCAAAATAACAAATGCAACAACAATCAAACATAGTAACTTAGATAAATTACAAAAGTATTATAGAAGCAGACAAGGTAATTTTTTTCCCATTGCAACATTTGAGTGTATTTTTGTCATTACTCTGTAGAGATTTTGAGATTTAATATGTATAACAAATCCATTTTGGTAGTAAAACTTTTTTTGATTTATAGTCTTGTTGTAAAATGTAATCTTTGGTTGTTCTTATTTCAGAAACAAATCATAAAAGGCTTTCTAAACAAAGAAATGCTCTTTGAGATGAATATCAACAAGAAATTTTATCCCCACAATGGCTTTGTGGCCATGGGAGTCACAAACTTTGCAACTGTTCACTTTGACAACTTCAAAATTTTACATGTGACCCGTAGTAAACATGTCAACATTTATGAAACACAATCAAGATATGATTATCTTTTTGATTTGTTAGAACATATGAACCCACAACTAATGAATCCTCTGGGATTGAAACTTAAGATCTATAAATCAAAAGCAGATTATCTTAAAAAAACTCATGAAATAGATTTGCATGCTCATCCTGTACATCAAAAACTTGTCCATCTTTCTGCAGACAATAACAAGGGGGTAACTGTACCTCTGAATGCTAATGACGAAGCTGAAAAGCATTATGGGATACATGAAGGTGTTGTTGGTCATGTAGCACCTCTAGAAGTTTATCATGACAAAGGGAAACATAATGAGATTTTTGACCATCATGTGGTATCAAAAGTAGTTGATCATGATGCAGAAAGGCATTATGGAGTACATAATGGGATTGCTGATCATGTTGTGACACCTCAAGTAGTTGATCATGACGCAGAAAGGCATTACGGAGTACATAATGGGATTGTTGATCATAGGGTGGTACCTCAAGTAGTTGATCATGACGCAGAAAGGCATTATGGAGTACACAATGGGATTGTTGATCATAGGGTGGTACCACAAGTAGTTGATCATGATGTAGAACAGCGTCATTGGTTACATGAAAAAGTTGCTGATCATGACATAGATTCTCAACATGGTGTGCTCCAGCAATATGTTGACCATGACACAGATGCACACCACAGGGTTAACGAAGGAGTTATTGATCATGATTGGATACTCCAAGTAGTCGATCATGATGTCGATGGACTAAATGGATTATCTCAAGATGTTGTTGATCATGACACAGAGACACTCCATGGGGCACATGAGGGGCATGAAGGTGTTGTTGATCGTAATTTGGAACAATATCATGAGGTGCATGAAGATGTTATTGATCCTGATGGTTTACCTCAGAATATTGTTGTTGATCATGGTGTAGAAAGACAATATTTGGTACCTGAAAATGAATTTGATTATAAAGCTGACATGTATGGGGCACACCAAGCAGTTGAGGGAATTGTTGATCATAGCGAAGATGTAGTCAGTGATGTACATCAAGGAGTTATTGATCATAGTAGAGATAAATTCAACGAGATACACCAAGCAGACATGAACGTGCTACATCAAGCAGATGTGAATGCGCTACATCAAGCAGATGTGAATGCCCTACATCAAGCAGATGTGAATGCGCTACATCAAGCAGATGTGAATGCACTACATCAAGCAAATGTTAATGACCTACATCAAGCAGATGTGAATCAACTACATCAAGCAGATGTGAATGCGCTACATCAGACATTTGTTGATCCTGCTGTAGATAGACATTATGTGGTACTTCAGGAAGTGATAAATGATGAAGATGGAGGTGATCATGAGGATGGGTACAAGGAAAAACAACAGGTAGATGTCATAGGAACTTTCAAGGGAAACCCAATTCTGCAAGCCATTCGGTCTCATTACATAAGATATATTATACCTGAGGAATCAGATGTGAAATAGATTAATCAATAAAAAACATTTTTTTTCAGTACTGTGTGCAATTTTTTTTGTATTTTCATGTATTTTTTTATACACATTAATATACAATAAACTTGAGTAAACTGGGGTAGAAACCTAGATCAAGAAAATCCTGTGTATATATATATATATAATTAAAATAAATAGCATTTTTGAAATAAACCCTGAAGAGAGTCCTTGGTGACTCGAAACATGTAGGTTTCAAACCGCATATCTTTTGTGTTGGACTTTATCATTATTTTATATATACAATATTATGTTCATTCACAATCATAAAATATTACAGAAGTGTTGTACACAAAATCAGAAAAAAAATACAAAGAAAAGAGAAAAAATTATAGTCTCAAAAAAAGAAACAACTGCACTGTGGAAACATAATCTAGCTAAAAGGACTTAGATTTCCTTATCATCATACACAATAATACCCCTATTCAATTCTTTAATCCTGGCAATGGTGCCATCTTGTTCCTTAATATCATCATTGGTAGTACTAGACATACATTTGGAATTATCCAGAACAACATCCCTTATCATATTTGACATCCATTCTTTGTATTGGCAATATTTATTAAGTTATTTGAAATGATACTTCTCTTGTCAAAGAAACAAAACTTATATTAAAAAGAAATATGTATATTTTGTGTGGTAAAGTAATTGTCATAAAACCATTAAAACTTTGATTGAGTATTGATTTACAAGGAAATGTCAAGCTATAGGATTTAAGACTAGAATATATGAATAATAATTGTTCATTGGATCTTCACTAGTCTATAGGCTACTCATTACATCAACACCACAGCGCCACCATGTGGCAAACTGGGGCTCCTCAGTGAAGGTATCGAGCTTGGTAAGTTTTTATACACAAATAAACCCAATTGGTCGCTGTCTAATAGAACTTATGAATTAAAGGTTACAATCAGACATACTTCACGGTAATATATAAATCATACAAAATATGATTTGAGCTTTAAAAAGGGTAGAATCATAGGAAAGGTTACCTTGGATACTATGTCAACATTTTCAATCCCCAAAAGTACACTAAATATCGCCCACTAAAATCAAAGCATCAAATTGGCTTGTTTTACCAACTGAGGGGTCCAAAATCTGATTGAGTGTACCAAAATAGAACACGTACATTTCATTTCAGCCATTGTAAACTCTCTCATAGACACACACAGTATACATTGGTAATTTCTTTAAATGTTTCTTTTTTTAAACTTTTGCTGGTGTCAGGTTCTGTAAGTGTAATGTCCGTGTCAAGTAAGCAGACTTCAGAAATTGATGGATTTGAATTGAGATCATCATAATGGCAACCGACTCTTCGAGTCAAGCAAAACTTAGTTTACTTTTGGATGATCTTCTAAATGAAGAAGGTGCGTATTTTTTTACGGATTTTTTACAGATATAAATTATAAGTTTACAATATTGGGGAAATAAGTCTCAGACTTTTATGGGCTATCCCAGGCAAATGTTACTTTTAAATCTTCTTTCTTGCATACCAGTTCTTTATTTTTGGTTTTGGTTTTATTATAACACTGTATTTCCATTGCTATGAGATACATTGTATTATTTTTGTATCCTGATGCCATTTGCTGAATAAAAAATCAAATCAATGCTTTACCTAGATGGTCTGGTACTGGCTTGTGGATCACTGGGTCGTGAGTTCACAGCCAGGTTTAGGTCTACTCAAATTCTTTACATTTGGTGCCATGAACAAAGCTGGTTCTTTATAACTGGGTGAAGTCTTCAGGGAGGATAACTAAGAAAGAAGGAGAGTAGTGTAAAGATTTTAAAATCAGTAATGACTTAAAAGCCATTACTGACCAGCCTAAATGGTGCATTCAGACCTTTTAGTCTAGAGGTAAAGTGCTGGATTGTGGATCACATGGTCATGAGTTCAGATTAAGCCAGGTCAAGGAACCTATCGCCTACTAAAATTCTTTACAATATTATTTTGATGTTATGCTTGTGCACTGTGAGATGCCTAGGGTATATAGGTTTTTTTGACTAACTATTTGTCCAACTTAAGATTCATCAACATGTTATATTGAGATAATATTGGGAACTTTTGTAACCCAATTAAAGTTGAAATTGTGTTCATGTTTAATGTTGATAAATAGCAAATTATAAAGCTCATATCTAGATATGCATCCCTATAACTAAAGGTCGTCTGACTATCCTTTAATGCTTTTTATTACAGATGATTTGGAGACTAAATCCAGAAAAATTGGGGCTATCCCTAAGGATGTTAGAATTGTAAGTACAAATTTTAGATCAATGTGAATGTGTTGCTTCTTGAAAAGTAAATATCCTTCAATTCAAAGCTAGGCCATTCCAAATTGATTAGTTGGTCGATGTTTTTTTTGGTATAAAAAATGGGTCTGTAGGTTGAATTTTTCTTCTTTTTGGTCTGAAAGTATCAAAAACTTCACCCAGCCCTTTATTTAATTTTTTAGGAATTATTTAGGAGCAATCCAGAACGGCTTGAAGGGAAAATAGCAGCTATATTAGAAATTCAAAGATTATACAAAGGTTACAAAACAAGGTAAAATTTCTGCTTTGATATTGTATTCTCTTCTTCATTGCATATTTAATTAAGCTTGATCACTATTTTGACTCTTTTGGAACAAACAGGGATTAATTAACATGAGATACCTACGGATAGGCTGTTTATTCCTCATTATTAATTTAAGTATTGAGAGTCCCTATGAAATTTTGAGCCATTTTCTTGAGAATCATGCTAGCATGTCCCTCTGAAATAAAAAGTAAACTGACCCCTGAAAAGTGAATTTTCTTCACTCACCATGTAGTCACTTTTAATTTTCAAGAAAGTTGTTTTTCTTCTGATATCTTTTACAAGAAAATTCAATAAGACAAGAAATCCTAATGAGAATTCAAAGTCTATTTTAAAAGGAAAAAAGAAAAAGGTGAATGCAGCAGCCAAACCAGTAAGTGCTTTATTTTCCATTTATCGATGTCTTGTCCAATTTTAGAAGTCAACTTGAGAGAGAGAATTAATCCTTACTAAAAGTATTAAGTTAAAAGCCATTGATTTTATTTTGAATTTGTTGAACTATAATTCAGTAAAATATGAGAATTCTTCTCTATCACAGGTTTCCAAAAGAGCTAAGGCAAAGCTTACATATTATTGCAAAATTCATTTGAAACTTCTGCAAAAAAAAACAAGTAGAGAAGATTTTGTTAAAAACAATACATGGAAGTAAGTAATTCTTAAATTGGGGGCCTCAGATTCAGAACGGGTCCCCCAATAAATTTCACAAAAGGGTCCTGCCTGTCCCCCTTAGAATTTTTTTTTAATCGAGCCCTGTCTTAGAAGTAAAAAGTTACCATGTGGCTTGACATTTTTTTTAAGAACAAATTGTGGCAAAGGATGTCTTTAAGCCAAAAATACATACTTTTACAGCATTAATTTAATTAAATTGATAATTTTGGAAATATGTTGCTTATCGAAAAAAGCGATTAGACCCTCATCTCCCCTTAAAGTATTCCTCAAGCCTATCAGTTCAATCTTTTGCTATCTAGTACAATGTTGTATGGCAATTATATTTTTTCTTGAAAAAGAAAAACCTTTATATCTTGAGTCTAAATCTAATCTTACATAATTGCAAATATGTCAGAATATATTTTTTCAATAATTTATTACTTCCAGTATTAGAGACACTTGTGCAAGGTATCTGCAACGAGCATGGAGGCGTGCTGTGAAAGATGGTTGTCTTCTGAAACGCAGAGAACAGTACAGAGGCCAACCAATAACAGATTCTTTAGCATGTAGTATCATTCAGAGAGCTTGGCGACGACATATTGTAAGTGCTAACAATTAATCTTAAGGCCCGGTCACACAGCGCTTTACGGCTTAATCACGGCCAAAACCCGTCCTAAAGTGGTCTCCCGTGAAGCTGACGATGTTGTTTGAGTTGATGTCGAGCCACAGTCGATTTATAGACGTGGCAGGACGCGGGGAGAAATCGGAATGGCGTCGGACGCTGCAAAAAGTTTTGAACTGCTTAAAACTTTAGCCCGCGGACAACCACAGGTGGCACACATGGTAAAAACGTGCAACACACGTGAAACACATGATAATCCGTGTTCGGGCAGTGATTAAAACTTGGGGAGACACAGTAAGACGCGAAAGTTAAGGGGTTTGTCACGGGCAGAGCACTGTCATCGTACGGGTGTTACGCGTTGGTATCAAGGGAAATAGCGTGTGTTTTGCAGCTTATCACTGACAAGTGGATTTTCCGGATTCTTACATATGGCTGGACGTGGTTAGCTGTGCTTAGGCAGTGCTTTAGCAGTGGAACAGCCTACGACGGCCATACCCGTACAAAGCACAGGCAAAGCCAAAATTGACCAAAAATTACCAGATTTTCATAACTTTTTGTACGTGATTTAGACGTGGAGTGCTGTGTGACCAGGCCTTAAACAGCTGTCAAATGAATAAATAAATCCTGATATGCAATATTTCAAATATAACATATTTACCATCAGGGTATTTAAGCTATATTGCAATAGTTGACTTGAACGTACGACCTTGGGATAACCCTTCCCATGCTCTTACCAACTGAGCTATCTATACCAACTGGAAGAGAGTAAGTTAGCCATGTAAACATTTATTAATGTATCTATTTTTCAGTAGTTTATTTGCTTCTTTTGTCTCTTATTCCTTTGTGCCAAACCTTGATGACATACTTCATTATCTGATAGTCTTAAATTGCATTATTTTTCATATTTTCTCCATAGGATATTCAAGTGTATTGTTACTACAGAGATTTGATCAACTTTAGGAATAAAGGAGATCCATCCAATATGCTCAGATGTATCAACCCAAAGGAGGCCAAATTAATGGATGCTGCAGCAGGCATTCATATCAAATTCAGATTAGCAGGAGTAAGTGGTACAGTTAATGGCTTGTATTGGTTGGTTGGTTGGTTGGTTGGTTGGTTGGTTGGTTGGTCGGTTGGTTGGTTGGTTGGTTGGTTGGTTCATTGGTTTTGAAGGAAGGATGAAGTCAGTTTTGATAAAAATGTATCTTTTATTTGGCAACATTATCAGTTCTTCTATTCAGGCACAAAGTGATATTTTGTTACAAAATGATTTTCATCCAAATAGTTCCTTGGATTTCTATTTACTCTTTTATATGCATGATGCTCTGAAATTTAAAATCATAAAGTTAATGTAATGTGTTGCAAAAGTCTGTTTCCAGAGCAAGAGGTTGATGAGTATTTTGTGATGGGTATATTTTTGTTTTTCTTAGGAACGATTTCCACCGAATATTTACTATAAGATCTACACCCATCGCCCTATTCAAGACCTGTGTGCCAATAGTCCCAAGGATTACACATCATTTCCAAATAAAATGAGAATGGCAAGGGATGTCAATACTAAAACTACAAGAGTCCCTCAACCAAAAGGTAGGATTTTCTTAATCTAAATCAGAATTAATTGAAAAATCTAAATGCAACGGCTTTGTGACTTGCTAGATGTGAAGAATATCAGGCTTTTTCTAGTATCTAACTTTGCCCTCTGTGCCTTCTGACAAGTCAAAGATTATCTCAATACAAAGAAATCCAAGGAAAGTATAATACAAATAGTTTGTAACTTTCAAAAATCCCAGTTTAGCCATTTTACTATTTGAATGAAAGGGAAACAAGTGGTGTCTCTTTTGGAAATTTCTGTATATCAGAAACGCCTGGCTTGTTTCCCTATCCAATGGAAAGAATGTAAAATGTGGACACTATGCTCTTGGCATTAAAAGAACACAGATGACAGGGGCTAAAAACAATACCTTTGTATGTCTCTGATTCTATAAAAATGCCCCCCCCCCCCCCATCCTCACAGACCAGCTCAGGCTGAATGAGTTCACCATCCCCTCAGGCCTCTGTAAATAAAAGAAAACAAACAGATAATATCATGAAGTGATTTGGTTCAATTTTTTTCAGTTCAAGAGGGTTGGTACCAGAGGATGGAGAATAATGGCTGGAGATTGGTGTCTGACAGACTGATTCTGATGGACCCTGTCACATGGGAAACCTCCCAGAAACCAGTCGTAGAATTTAATTGTGACAAAGTAAGTTACTCATCATTAAACTGTGGTCTTAGCACACACAGTCATTAATCAACAGGTCATGTGGGTTTCAAGTCAACAATTCTTTAAATGGATATTGTGAGCTTGATGTCATTGTGTTTAAAATGTGACACTGACAGCATAAAACAGTCAACACCCAAAGTAAAACTTCTGGGGCCAGTTTCAATTGACGACTTAAATATTGAACGAACTTAGCCTTTAAGTCAGGTGACTTAGGCTTAACTAAGTTTGTGTTTAGGTTGCGTTTCAATTGACGACTTAAATAGTCGATATGTCTGACTCAACTATGTTCGACTTAACGATCTCGTTTTTGGTTACGAGATGACTTAACCTGACCTATATATGGACATTTCCTTTACGAGTTGAAAAAAGAGGCTTCACTTCGAAGTTTAAATCTCTCCTTGTACATTATTCATTGAATGTTGTAGCGGAAACTTGGGCAGATGTCTCAAAAAACAGTATTCTTTATACGACATTCTATTTGAGTACTGAAAAATGAGTAATTTGTCAGTTTGACACATCACTCGCTGTGTTTACATTTGTCCCGATTGCATAATATACACGTGTGTGTGTGGCCTCTGACAACGACCAACATGCCATTTCGACATTTCACGGCGCATGCTCGATCCGATACCCAACAAAAAAGCACATGTAGTAACACATGTAGTAGGGATCTCCCTCTAGAATTTGTAAACATTGCGAGTGGAGATTACTCCTTTTTCGGTACTCAAATAGAATGTCGTATATAGAATACTGTTTTTTTGAGACATCTGCCCAAGTTTGCCGCTACAACATTCAATGAATAATGTACAAGGAGAGATTTAAACTTCGAAGTGAAGCCTCATTTTCAACTCGTAAAACTAACATCCATATTTAAGACAAGCTAAGTGACCTATCTAGCTTGCTCAGGATTTGAGTAAAAAACCGCCATTTTTAAACTTAGGAAAAGTCTAAGTTGTCAATTGAAACCCACTTTAAGTCTAAGTGAGGACATAAATGCATTGTCAGACTTAAGTTAGACTAAAGTCGTCAATTGAAACCGACCCCTGTTCACTTATTGTTTTAGGATTTTTTTAGTGATAATAAACTTGAGAATTTAAACTTTAAATTTATTTTTTTCATTTTCGTATCTATGTTCGGGTGGGGCTTTAAGTACCCTACTTGAGTACCTTATCTTTACACTTTTAGCATCTCACAAAAAATTTAATTGAAACAATATCGTATAGGATGATTACAAAAATTAGTGCATATTTCATAAAACCTGAAACAAATTAAAATAAATATCAGTCTAATAATTTAACTTTTGACTGGTTGAAATATACTTACACAGAGCTTTCCAAAACGAGTGTTTTCTATGTCAATCTGATCAAATATGACAGTCCACTAGATGGTGTCGTGGACAAAATACGGGTCATATGCTAATGAGTGGTCGATTGACCATCTACCCCCGACACCATCTAATGGACTGTCATATTCGATCAGATTGACAAAGAAAACAGTTGTTTTCGAAAAGCTCTCAGTGAGTATATTACAACCAGTCAAAAGTTGAATTATTAGACTATGAATAAACTGGTTAGATGTTATAGAAATTCCAACAAGCGTACATATATATACTCTTTGATTGTATCAAGAACATGATAATATATATATGAATATTTACAATAAAGAATGACAAAAAAAATCAGATTCAGGAGCATTCTGACAAGATAAATCATCTCACTATCATCCTTCACCTTCTGCGTTTGTAGGTCCTACCGGTCCTTATGGTCCTGCTGGTCCTTCTGGAGAAAGGGGAGAACCAGGTAACTATAGACATAAAATGCTAATATTCAAACTTTTCATAGTTTTTTTTTCAATCTTATTTTTGAGATTATGCGAATGGTATAATACAACAGGTTTAAAAAGTATGATGGAGTGCAAACAACAGAAAGAATGTTTATTATCTATCTTTGTGATATGTACATCTAACTACACAATGAAGCTCACCAAATATTTTCATTCTTAATAGCCTGTTGATACTTTGACAAAGTATTTAAATTATGTACATTGAGATATTTCAATTTCATATTGTGTATTCTTTAGTGGTCTGTTTACTTATTGTTTTAGGAATTTCTTTTATGTTGATAAATGTGTGAATTTAAAATTGTACATTTTTCTGCTTTTGATAAAAAATAAAAAATAAATTGTTTCTATGTTCAGATGGGGATTTAAGTACCATACCCATAGCACCTCATCTTTATACTTTTTGCATCTCACAAGAATTTAATTGAAAATTTGTATAGGATCTGATAATTACAAAAATGAGTGCGTATTTCATATAACCTGAAACAAATTGAAATAAATAAATATGTTATCATGTTGCTTGAATTTTTTCAAGACAATTACATGTTGTTCAATTTTCGACAATTGTACGATGTTAATCATCAGGGTATTTAACCTATATTGCAATAGTCATAAGAAAAATCTATTGACTTGGAGTGGGATTGGAACCTACGACCTTGGGATTGCCGTTACCAAGCTCTTTCAACTGAGCTAAACAAAACATCTGAAAAAGAGAAAGTTGGAATCCCAAGGTCGTAGGTTCGATCCCACTACAAGTCAATAGATTATTTTATTTTTACTTCTTTCTTTACCCTGCTGGCTGATAAATTTGTTTAATTTGGAATATTGCATATCAGGATTTCTAAGAAGAAACACTCAAAAACAATTCCCCAAATTCCTTCATCCCTTGTGACTTTATATTTTATTACACTGGTTGTGTAGGGTTTTTTAAATAACATAAAGTTCCAAAGTTGATTAACCTTTTCTACAATAACAAGTTAGGTTATGAAATTCGAACCCAATAAACAAAGTAATCTTCCTGTTTTCAATTGATTTTGATGTTAGGTGGACCCCCAGGACCTATAGGTGCAACTGGATATAATGGTAAATTAATTTTTTAAAAAAACTATCAATTATCGTCTAATAAAAGCATTCAAAATTGAATATGCCGATGCTAATATTTACACAAAAATTTCAAATGCTTTGATTTTACCCTATATCTAAAGTATAAATATAATAGTAGATTTGAAATATATACTTTACATCAATTTTAACAAAACTCTCAAAATAGAGTACATGTTCAATGTAATCACTAGTGGTAGGAAAACTTTTAAATTATGAAACAAATTTCAGATATTAATTAGAATATTGATTTATAATATGTTTTGTTTTACTTTTGTTCAACAGGACTTGATGGCAAACCAGGTATTTCTTTTATAGCTTCGTTTTTTTTATTCTCTTTATTTGATAGTATCAAACAATGTGGATTTTTATAATTTCCTTTGCATTAAGATACTAGTATACAAATATACATGTATTTGATACACTAAGATGTCAATATATTCACCAATGTTTTTAAACTTGTTCAATTACAGGTGGGCCACCGGGACCAACAGGGGCCACTGGAAACTTTGGTAATGAATTTTCATCATAGACTCCAAAAAAAGTGGAGGGGGTTATTTGCTTGTTTGTCTTTGTCACATTAAAAGAGGGGGTGGGGTCTAATTCATTTTAATGGCTGCCTGACTTTTCCCCCCTTTTTAAAAGATAATGATGCTCGGTTATAAGAATATAAAATACAGATCTAAAGCGCACCGATTGGAATACAGGACCCTTAGTCCTTTTCTAATATTTACTACAAAAAACATTTTGCGATTGAGTTTACCGCACTTGCCTGCTTAAAAGCATTAGGACATTTGGAGTTTAGCTTGGTCAAGGAGAAAATGTGGCCATTATTATACTTTATACTTCGACACTAGGTAAAAGTGACTGTACGAAGGCCATCCTGTCGACTATGGTGCATAATCATGTATGATTTATTCACGAAAAACCGTTTAAAGTTGATTTTTTTTTTTTTAAGTTGAAACGCAAATTATACTCTCAGTCGTGTTCGAACGATCTACAAATCGATTTGGTATGGCGTTATTATTATAACATGTAGCAACATCTGCATATTCTTTATGATATCGTTTTTTTCTTTTAAGGTCCTTCTGGTAGAACTGGTGCTACAGGTAATGTACCTTTCTTATCTTGTCAAAGTTACAGATAGTCTCAATTTACAGCTTTGTGTAAGACTAGGGTTTTTTAAAGCTAAAACGTTTAGATTTTTTTCATAATCTTATAACAAAACAGTATGATGTCATATCAGGATTTGATATGAACTCAAATGAGGAGAACATTCAGTTAATATAATTATGAAATATAAAAGTGTATTTGTCCACATATTTCATATATCATACTCATTTGTATCTCATTCTATTTTATTTTATTTATTTTATTTTAAAGTGTTTTTAAAGTGTATTGGGTAACTTAATTTACATATTATTAACATTTCTTAATATTTCTAGTATACTGCTCATTTAAGTGTCACTTCTCTTCACACTTTATATAATATCCACTGTGTATTCAAAATGTTTGTACTACATCTTTAACCCCTAGTGTTATGCCTGATCGTCCTTTATTTAAATAACAGCATTATTTGCCAATTATTTTTGGTAAAACATATTTCTATGTTTAGGTTGGTATGGTGCAACAGGTGCAACTGGTAGAACAGGTGCAACAGGGGCTTCAGGTAATCCTTTTGAATCGTAAAATTCATATAAACAATCTAACAAAGTATCTTGATTTGAGTGTTGCTATCATATCTTTTACATTATATAAGTAATAGGTAATGATATTGATTGGAGTAGTAGAGCTAAACATCTTGGCTACATGATTAATAATGATTCATCTAAAGAAAAAGAGATTGATCTAAAATAAGCAGAATGTTATGCCTCTGTCAACTCTTTATTTGCTACTGTTGGTTATTTACAACTTTCTATTTTGTATAAGCTCTTTTCATCATACTGCTGTTTCTTATATGGGTCACAATCATGGAACTTGTCATCAAAATACCTTGCAAATATATATATAGCATGGAATAAATCTGTCAGGAGAATATGGAAATTACCATGAACAACACATGTCAAATTTCTTACACCCCTTTGTGATACAGAACACATACATATACAGGTTCTAACACGCTTTATTAAATTGTTTCATGATATGAAAAATAGAAAATTTATTGCAAGATATTTTTATCATTCTAGTCAAGGTTTAGTGAGAAAAGCTAAACTATTCATTTGTAGAACCAAAATGTTGGACTTCAAGACACTAAACAACAAAAGAAAGTTTTAAAGCATGTGAAAGATTGTGATACAAATCATGATAATAACTTTGTCGACACAATAAGAGCATTTAAGGAAAACGAAATTTAAACCCCTGGCTTTAATAACCAGGAGATAGATCATAATGAGCGTGTAGCCGCAGACTGTATAACGGGCGATATTAGCTAAGTGGGTTGCTCTGTCAAAATATTCTCTAAAA